>JAJIBD010000700.1:427500-543468 GCA_021461705.1 Cryptotis parvus | reverse complement strand
AATGAGGGTTTGTGGAACTGACTGTTCAGGCCAGGCCTCATGCACGGCCAATCAGAAGACATATGCAAATAAGGGATTAACAAATGGTCTTGATCTATCTGGCCACTGCCTCCCTATTTCCGCTATTACAAACAATAGATTTATCTGACATATCTGTCTACCAATGTTGGAGCTGAAGATAAAGTAGATTTGATGGTTAATTTCACAAATAGGTCCAGAATGAGTCCCTGGCAGCAAGATCTCTGCCAGACTGGCCACAAGTGGCCCAACCCTTGTCAGACATGATGTACAATGGGGTAGCCAATCACAGAGAAACACAGCTCTGGATAGATCCCTGCAGTTTTCAATATCTGGTCTACCCTTCCTATGTATAAGCCTTAGTGGAGGAGCTCTGATGGAAAGGGAGGGAACATGCACGAAACAGAGAGGTCTGATCAAAGGCTCAGAATAAGACATAGGCTTTGTCACGTTCACGGTGCTGGAGCACCATGTGGCTGGACGTTGGGAGAGTAAGCTTGCTGAGTTTATTTGGACTTATCCCATAACTCCAAGGCTCCTGAAGCAAGTGGATCGTGTAACCTGATTGATGGAACAGAACCAGGGGACAGATTTGCAAACATGTATCTGAAGACAAGACATCTATGAGTTAAGAGGTCTCTTTCCTGCCTCTGGAAGCTCAAAGACCCTCCCCTCTAGAACTGAAGGTTTGTGAAGTACCTCCAAGTTTTAGAGGTCATGGAAGCCTGAGAAGCTATTCAAATGTAGAGGGGCAAGGATGCTCCTACATAATCACCAAATCCTTTCTATATCCACACCAACTCCTATTTTGCCATTTTTTCTTCCAGTTGTTTTCTTTTAAAAGAGAAGAAAGAACTAAAAAGGAAGAACTGAAGCCCTGTCTCTTCTCAAGAAGTTTGAGGAGCCCCTTTAGTGTTTAAGGAGTCTCCCTTTGCTGTGCAATTGTGTCTCAAAACAGCACTTCACAGTGCTCCTCAACTGCCCTCCACAAAATTTCTGAGAAGGGTCAGAAATAAGGGTCAGGGAATTTCGTGATTCTCATTGGCACATGGTTCTTTATTTTGATTGATGAAAATACTGCCATGTGACCATCAATAGCTTTATCCTCAATCCTCTAACACTTATTTAAGGCTTTTCAAAAAGCCCATGATTGATATTATACTTAGAGAACCCTGAACTGTCTACCAAAAAGCTCCTAGAAACAACATATCTATATAGTAGAGTGGCAGGTTACAAAATCAGTGCCTCAAAGTTCATGGCTTTCCTATATGCAAATAATGAAAGAGAAGAAAGCGATATTAAAAAGAAATCCCATAAACAATTGTGCTCAGAAAATCAAATACCTGGGAATCAGCTTAAGTAAGAAGATAAAGGACTTGTACAAAGAAAATTACAAAATGCTATTTTAAGAACGAAAGAGGACATTGAGGAAATGGAGAAACATCCCCTGCTCATGGATTGAAGAAATAAGATTGTCAAAATAACAATATTCCCTAAAGCATTATACAGATTCAATGAAGTCCCTTGAAGGGATGCCCATGACAATTTTTGAAGAAATTGTTCAAACACTGCTAAAATTCGTATGGAGCAATAAATCCCCATGAAGAGTTAAATTAATCCTTGGAAAAAAGAAGATGGGTGGCATCAACTTCCCAATTTAAACTGTAGTGGTAGTAATTAAAATGGTATGGTATTGAATTAATAATAGACCTTCAGGTCAATGTAATTGAGTGAAATATCCAGACAGACACTTTAAAAATTGCTATCATGCAATTTTTGATAAAGGAACAAGAATATGAATTGGAGCAAGGAAAACCTCTTTAACAAGTGGGGCTGGGAAAACTGGACAGTTACATGCAAAGAAATGAACTGATATCTCTCTCTAATGCCAGGCACAAAAGTGAAATGCAAGTGGATTAAAGACCTAAATATCAGACCCAATCCATAAAATTTATGGAGGAAAATGGGGGCAGAATTCTCTGACAACATTGAAGCTAAAGGCATCTTCAAAAATGAAACACCACTGACCAAACTAGTGGAAGCAAAGATAAACAAATGTGACTACATGAAACTAAGAAGCTTCTGCACCTCAAAAGAAATGGTGACCAAGATACAAAAACAGCCCACAGACTGGGAAAGAATATTTACCCAATATCCATCTGATAAGGGGTTAATATCCAAGATATATCAGGCACTGGTAGAACTTTTACAGAAAAAAAAATCCAACCCCACCAATAATTGGGAAAAGAAATGAACAGAGATGAATAAAGAAGTACAGATAGTGTTTCTGCTATGTGTTTTCCCATCTCTAGGGTATATTCCCAGGAGTGCTATTGCTGGATCAAATGGGAGCTCAATATCTAGTTTTCGGAGGAATGCCCATATTGTTTTCCCAAAAGGGCTGGACCAGTTGGCACTCCCACCAACAGTGGATCAGAGTCCCTTTTTCCCCACATCCACGCCAGCACTGGTTGTTCTTGCTGTTTTGGATGTGTGCCAGTCTCTGTGGTGTGAGATGGTACCTCATTGTTGTTTTGATTTGCATCTCCCTGATGATTAAAGATGAAGAACACTTTTTCATATGCCTTTTGGCCATTCGAATTTCTTCTTTTTGGAAGCTTCTGTTCATTTCTTCTCCCCCATTTTTGATGGGGTTGGCTGTTTAAGCTAGAATCTGGAAACAACCTAAATGCCTGAGAACAGAGGACTGGCTAAAGAAACTGTGGTTCATCTACACTATGGAATACTATGCGGCTGTCAGAAAAGATGACATTATGAAATTTACCTGCAAATGGAGGGACATGGAAACTATCATGCTGAGTGAAATTAGTCAGAAGGAAAAGGACAGATATAGAATGACTGCATTCATTAATACGACATAAATAGATACCAGTGTTTTACTAAATGTGGGAAATGGTAATGGCAGATTAAGACTCACCATTGAATATACACAAAGAGACTTAAGTGATAAACTCTAAATACTTGCAGGGCTCAGCCACAATGTGTAAAATAAGAGGCAGAAAGATGCAGAGACAGAGACAGAGAGAGAGAGAGAGGAAACTGGGGTACCTGCTATTAAGGCAGCATGGGGGTGGGCAGGAGGGGGTGGGGTACATTGGTGGTGGAAATGGGGCACTGGTGGAGGGATGGGTGCTGGTATACTGTATTACCAATAACCAATTATGATCACCTTTGTAATTGTATGTTTCACTGTGGTATAATAAAAATAAAAAAAAAGAAATGAACAGAAACTTTCTTAAAGAAAAAAAAATTCAAACGGGCAGAAATGCATAAGAAAAAATACACTTCCTCACTAATCATCAGAGAAATCCAAATGAAAACAACAATGAGATATCTCACACCACAGAGACTGATACACATCCAAAAGAACAAGAACTACCGGTGTTGGCGTGGATGTGGGGACAAAAGGGTCTTATTCATTGTTGGTGGGAATGTTGACTGGTCAAGCCATTTTGGAAAATGATAAAGACATTCCTTAAAAAACCTAGAAATTGAGCTCCCATTTGACCCAGCATTACCACTTCTGGGAATATACCCTGTGGGGTCCAAAAACACTGCAGAAACACCATTCTCAGTTCATTACAGCACTATTCACAATAGCCAGAATATGAAATCAACCTGAGTGTCTGAGAACAGATGACTGGATAAAGAAATTATGGCACTTCTATTCAATGGAATGCTAACTATGCAGCTGTTAGGAAAAAATGAAGTAATGAAATTTGCCTATAAATGGATGGACATGGAGAGCATCATGATGAGTGAAATTAGTCAGAAGGAAAAGGACAGATATAAAATGACTGCATTCATTTGTGGGATATAAAAAAATAGTACGAGACTAATATCCAAGGCCAGGAAAAACATCCAGAAGTACGTGTCAATGGTTGGAATCTACCACAGGTGAGTGGGACTGGAGGATAAGGTAAAGAAGGAACAGTTTTACAGTAACAGTTGGAAATCGGTAACATTAGACTAGAACTAAGTATAGAAAGTAGATGAATGGATACATGATAACCCTTCAAAGTATGTATTGCAGGTAGAACATGCAAAAGAGGAGAGAGACAATGAGAGAGAGGGAGCGAGGGAGAAAGAAATAATAAAAGAGAGAACAAAAGTGCCTGCAATAGAGGCAGCTTGTGGAAATGAGGAGGAGGGAAACAGGGCACATCGATGTTTGGAAATGTGCACTGGTCGAAGGGTGTGTATTGGAACACTGTATGACTGAAACTCAATTATGAACAGCTTTATAGTGGTCTATTTCAAGATGCTTCACTTAAAAAATCCCCATTATTATCCATAGTGTTTGAATGAATCTCTTCAGAATGGGGACCTGGAAATGGTCTTCTGGGGTAAAGATTTCCACATTGGCTTCTTTTTCGTCATTTTGTTTTATTTTTTTTTAATATTTTATTATAGCACTTTGAAATATACAGTTAAATAGAGGTTCATGTTTGGGTTTCAGTCATACAGTACTCCAGCACCCATTTCTCCACCAATGCCCGTTTCCCATCACCAATGTCCCCAACTCCCTTTTTACCTCTTTTCTCTCCCTTTCTCTCTCTTTCTCTCTTATTCTCTCTCTTTCTCTCTCTCTCTCTCTCTCTCTCTCTCTCTCTCTCTCTCTCCCTTCTCTTACACATTGTGGCTTGCAATACATATATTTAGAGGTTATTTTTGTATATCCTTTTGCCTATATTCAATGCTGGGATGCTTCTCACAAGAAGCCAAAGGAATTCCCACACCATGAGGGCCGCCATTTTCAACATCTGGGCTCCACAGATCGTCAAAGCTCCACCCTGCAGAAGAGCTGATCACAGCCCTGCTCGTCAGAGTCCCACCCTACTGCCATCCATTTCAAGCCCAGGTATGCCTTGTCTGATCCAGAGACTCAGAGACACGGGGTAAAGCTACTACCAGCTCTCCCTGTGCCCAGCTGATCATGAGGCACCCAGGAGGGAAGACGGGTTCTAGCCCTGGCCCACCATCTCAGCAGAGCCTCACAAGAAGCCAGAGGAACCCCCACACCATGAGGGCTGCCATTTTCAACATCTGGACTCCACAGCTCATCAGAGCTCCACTCAGCAGAATAGCTGATCTTTCCCCATTTTGTGCAGCCCCTTTATGGCTGTGAGGTTCATCAATACATGCATGAGATTAGAGGCTACTACAAGAGTATCTCCCCATGCCATATTTGATATGCCAAAACCCAGTAACAATTATAGACCTCATTCCCATGACCTGAAGAAATGGTTTGAGACTCTTCATGTTCCTGAAGCAAGCAGATGCCCTTGGGCTACACTAGCATGTTACAGGACTTATGGAAATGTTACTGGTGTCCGCTTGAGCAAACTGATGAGCAATGGGAAGACAAGTGATACAAGTGATATTCAATGCTCAATTCTAGACTGGTGTTATCATTTCCAACAATTATTACTCATCCTTGACTGAAATATTTTTGCAGCACCAGGCATGGCTCCTTCCTCTGGAGTGCCTGGAACATTCTCTTTGGGAATGTGGCAGGGATGTAGCCATGTCTATTAAGCAACATTTTATATTTTTTATTGAACATTTAAATGTCTTTCTGGGCAAATTCTTTGTTTTTGTCTATTGCCAATTTTCCTATTTGATGCGTATGTTTTGAATCTAGGTTGTGAGAACACTTTATTAATTCCACAGATGAATTCTTTGTCCCTTATCAATAATACAGCCTGTACTAGCTATGGTGTATATCTTTTAAACATCATTATGTTTTCTTTTTCTATTCAGGTGTGATCTGAATTTGTAATATTCTATCAATTGTATGATTGAGAACTTTTTTTTAGGGGGTCACACCCGGTGACACTCAGGGGTTAGTCTTGGCTCTTTGCTCAGGAATTACTCCTTGCGGTACTTGGAGGATCATGTGGGATCCCAGGAATTGAACCTGGGTTGGCAGCGTGCAAGGCAAACTCCCCACTGTGCTATCGCTCTGGACCCCCACTGTGCTATCGCTCTGGCCCCATGATTGAGAACCTAAATGAATTCCATCCTCCAGTCTCATCCTTTATTGTGTGGACATGCTGATCTTGGTGTCAGAGTGTGTGAGCAGGGAGTGTGAGATCCTCTGACATGTGACAGCTCTTCTGTCCACACCTAAATTAGGGACACACATTCTTGGGCCCCCAAAGTCACAACATTTGGGTCCAACATTCTCGAGTTCCATATTAATAAGCCCCACCAACTTTCTTTAGAGGATGACCAAATAAAATTATTTTACTACATCCCCCTGATCTGACTAAATGGAGAGAGAATAATTTTATGTGGGAAATTAGGTAATGTATAAAACGAAATTGTCGGGGGACCCCAAGGCGTTCCCGACATCTAGCATCCCTGGGTGGGCACCCTGCATCTGGAGGTTCCACCGAGATGTTGGTGAACTTTTCCTGAAGCCGAGAGCAGCATCTAAACCGTGAGTTAAAATGGGTTACCTCCCGGAGGTTTTTTCTTTCTTTTGGCTTCACCTGTTTATTCAGGTGTTAGTAAAAGTGGTAACTTTTGTAACTCCAGCCTTTCTTTCAGAGAGTCATGAAATTAAATCTAGCAAACAGATTTTAAAGCTTGACAATAACCTAGAGGAAGAAAAGAAACCTCCAGAGGAGGCAGACTCTCTCAAACTGAAAATCTGCCCAGAGTTAATACCTCCAAAGGCAGAGATGCCCCTCTGATGGAGACTGAATTTCAAGTTAAGGGCTTCCCTAAAATTCTTACAAACTCTGATGAGAACAAAGGGGAGGAACAGATTAATTCCCCAAACCTGTCCAGGCCTCAAAGGCTTGTAGTTCCTCCTGTTCTCAATTTAATAATAGTCAAAGATCAAAGCTCTGGGAACTTTGCAACATTCCTCATGACTATTCTTTGTTTTGGCCTTTTCTAATGCTAACTCTTGTGATTTTTGTAAAAACTGCACCTCTCCCAACAGGAGCTGAGTGCAAGTTCTGGAAAGCAAGTTGTTAAGTTTAAGGTAGAGGCTTTCCTGGACCTTTGGTTTAAGAAAATGAAAAGGCAGATTTCTTGGTGGCATCTTTACTTAATTCAGTTGAAAATGAGCTTTAGGCTCAATCTACAGTTCCCTGCCGCCTTCATGTGCACCATAGCTTTCCATAAAAACAAACCAGACTAAATTGTCCGCTTTTATTTGTCTATGCTCCATCCCACGTGGCTGAAGGTTTGCAGACAATTAAGATATGTGATAGGATATTTATGGCAAATGACCTCTGGCAAATCAATAGTTTTGGCAAATGATTTATGGTATATACCATATATAAGAGTATGCTACCCGCACGGCAGAGCCTGTCAAGCTAGCCGTGTTGTATTTGGTATGCCAAATACCAGTAACAATTATAGACCTCATTTCCATGACCTGATGGAATGGTTTGAGGCTCTTTATGTTCCTGGAGCAAGCAGTTGCCCGTGGGCTTTACTTGCATGAGACAGACATATGGAGATGTTACTGGTGCCTGCTAGAGTAAATCGATGCGATGAGCGGGAAGACAGTGATACAGACAGTGATAAAACAAAATATGTTTAATTTCTAAGAAGAAAAAGTGAGAGGGGAGGGAAAGAAGAGAACAGTGGCAAATAATTCTGCACACCTCTCCATAGCCATCACTGTTCTCAATCCCTGAACCACTTTTCCTAAATAAATACTGATTTATAATATATTCAGCATAAGGGTCTCATGAGTAATATCACTAAATACAGAGCAGACATCTTTGTTATGCAGCAATAAATCCAAGATAATCTAAGTCCTGGGGTGATAAGCTTCTGGGTTCCTACCAATATTTCTCTAAGGGCTTGCATAAATGTAAAGAGCTGAAGTTGCTCTGAAATCACTTGATCTCTAAGGATGCTGCTTTCAGGAAGATTACACAGAGGGCAAGGGCTTAGCCCCCTGAGCAGATGAGCTATAGACCCATGTTGTTTCAAGATGCTTTCCTCCCAAAGAACCAAAAGCACTCTTGAGAAAAGGCATTTGCATGCCTATGTTCATTGAAGGACTATTCTCAATAGCCCAAAGCTGGAAAAATCCCAAGTGTCCATGCGTAGATGACTGGGTTAAGGAATTGTGGTGTATAGACACAATGGAATACTACTCGGCCTTGAGACAAGCAATTTGCTACCACATAGAGGGATCTGAGAGTGTGATGCTGAGTTAAGTTAGACAGGGAAGAGAGGGACGAAGAGAATGCTCTCTCTCCTATGTGAGATATAAAGAAAAAGCAGCAAGATAACAAATGCCCAAAGCAACAAAAACTAAGAATTGACTTTCAGTAGAAATCTTACCAAGAAGGGGGGTGAGGAGGGGTGAGACAGCGGTGGAGGGCGGGAGACACTCTGGAGAGGGTGTGGTGGGGATATTTTATTCATGAAACCCCACAATGAACAGGTTTGTAAACTGTTGGGAACGCTGTGCACCCCCATCAAAGTTCCATCAAAGTTTGTGAGCAAGGTGTAGGAATCCCTTCTGCCCCAGGGGATCTGTGGCCAGTGGATGGAGAAAGACAAAAGAATCCAGCAAAGTTTCCAGAGGTTTTACTTACACAGGTTCTGGCATACAAATCAGCAATAGGAAAATCCTGAACTTTGGGTTCCCGGCTAGGCTCAGGCCATGAATAGGCCAAGAGGGCTGCCACCACTTGTTAAGGCCCAGCCTGGAAGAGAGCACAGAGGAGAGGAGAGCAAAGAGAATCAAAATGACAAAAAGCTCCTTTTCCTTTCTACTTTTTATAGAAAAAAGTATATAAGTAAAAAAGTATATAAACTTATTTTTATAGAAAAAATAAGTTTATAGCTTATTTTATAGACAGAAGCCCGCAAACTCTTCCAGCCCAACCCATCATGGGTTGGACTATCTAGAGAGGAAGCCAGGCAATTGACCCTTTGAAATGCAGATCTTCAGGTGGGCCTTTATGGCTCAAGCTTCACAAAAGCCAGAGCTGATTCCCTGAGGCAAAACCTCCCTAGCAGAGAAAGGAGGGGCTGCATCTCTGAACCAGAAAGCAGTTCAGAATGCAATTTGTAGGAAATGCATTAATACCTTTTATCATGAATATATAGCTATCAGATCCCAGATTCAGACCCCATTAAGGTCCAAAATCCATCAGAATAATTCACTTTGGCATTACCTTTTTTTCTTCTTTCGAAGCTTGCCACTTGCATTAGACTGCTCCAGGGCTGCTGCCTTGGCGGAAACCCCTCCATCATTCCTGGGCTCTGAACTTCCGTTCTGGGCCCATCTCTTGCTGCCTGACACCATGGTGGGGCTGGCAGGCAGACAGTCAGGCCTCTCCCCGTTCACCACGGGTCCCTCCTCCAGGTCCTCGACGTCTATCAGTTCAAAGCAGTTGTTGACTTGGACTCCCTCCTTCCCTGAGGGGGTGGGGGGCACCGGCCCGGCTGACTAAAAAAGGACGAAGAACCCTCTGGCTCTGGGCACATCTCTTTGACTCCACCGTTCTCCCTGCATTAACATATGCCTCAGAGACCTGGGCCTTACAAAAGCAGGATGAGAATGCTATTCGGGTCTCCCAGAGAGGAATCGAAAAGAGCTATGCTTGGAATATTATGCCTCACTCAAGTGAGAGAAGGAATACGGAGTTCTGACCTCCGTCGCTATTCCACAATCAGGGACGCTGTCTTGTTTGCCAAGGCATTGAAAATCAGATGGGCTGGATTTGGAGACATTGAAAATCAGATGGGCTGGATTTGGAGACAACCGCTGGACTAGAGCCATTACCGACTGGATCCCACGGGATGTCAAAAGATCACGTGGCCACCCACCTACAAGATGGTCAGACTTCCTTGTCAAGATCCTGAGGAACGGTTTGAGGCTCTTCATATTCCTGAATCAACTAGATGCCATTGGGCTACATTGGCACGTGATAGGGTTCAATGGAAATGTTACTGGTGCCCGCTAGAGCAAATCGATGAATAATGGGATTCAAGTGATCAAGTGATCAAGTGATTACCTTTTAGAATCAGAGACACATCAGTTTGCCTGGAGGCGCACTGGCATGTCTCTTTGAACTAGGAGAATTGATTACATTATGGTTTGACCAACATGGCCAAGTACTTTTTGGAATATCTACATGTATGTCCCATGCAGGGACCCATAGGAACAGAGTACTGAACTGGAGTAAGCTGAGATACATGATAAAAATATTTATGCTGTATAAAATTATGAAATCAGCCCAATTCTGCCCAAACTCCCATTGTGTCTGCTCTGGAGATTCCCTAAAGGCAGGGACCAGCTGTTCACATAAGCTAAGTGCAGCTTAAGGCTAAGGCTCAGTGGGGCGAGTCACTTGTCACTTGTCTTCCCATTGTTCATTGATTTGTTTGAGCAGGCACCAGTAACATCTCCCGACAGTCCATGGTGCCTAAAATAAAATTATAAAATGTAATGCCAAAAATATATAGATATTGAGAATTGTACAGTGATATCCTTATTGATATTACTTTTGGGTATCACTTAAGGATATTGCAAAATCTCATCCAGATTTTGACACGTGAAGAGACTCTAGTGAATTTTATTTATATAAATAAAAAACCAAGAGTGTGGAGTAATGAAAATTAAAGAAAATATTTCATGCTGTTTTTGAATCAGGATAAGTAATTATAAGCTTTTCTTAAATTTTGACTGCAAATAATAATGTAGGTTATAATTCAAATACACAGTGCTATTTTGGATTGGCTAAAGTAGTTCAATTTAATCAATGCATCCTCTTTTAACTAAATTATTTGTTAGGAATATTGTAAATATTTCGATAATGCAAAAAAGGTAATGTTGGAAATTTAAAACCTAAATAAATGTGAAGATATTCTGCATCTACAATAGAAAGACAATATTATTAAAATGTCAATACTGCCCAAAACATAGCAGACTCATTTCATCCCTCTCAAATTCCATTTTTATAAATACATATATTATATATATAAATGCTTGTCTGCAAATTTTTATATTTCAGGAGATCTCTTATAGTCAAAACAGTCTTTTAAAGCAACTATAAAATTGGATGACTCACAGCCTGATATCGTAACTGGTGCAAAGCTATAATACATAGTGTAGTACTTTGCGTAAGAATAGGATAGAATTAACAGTTTGGAAATAAGCTCACACATCTGTGCTTAATTGACTTCTATTAATTGATAAAGTTACCGTAATTGATAAAGGTACAAGTTTATTCATTGGGAGAGAGATTTCTTTTCAGAGGATAGTTTGGAGATGACCTGATAGCAACATGTACAGAATGTTGAAGAAAACACAAAAAGGTTTAAGAAGAAAAGATTACTTGTAAATCATCTTGATCTTAGATATAGAAATAGATGATCAGATATGGTATAAAAAAAGTGCAGCAAAAGATATAAACTGAAAAACAGGAGACATAGATCAGACAACTGCGTACAAAGAGCCTGAGCTCAATCCTTGGAACTCACACCCTCCTGAGGGCTGCTGGGGTTAGCCCTGTTGGCCTCCAGCGCCGCCTGGGAGGCCCAGAACATTAAATCAAGGAAAGAAACTTTTATTTCTTTTTTGCTTTTGGGTCACACCCAGTGATGCTCAGGGCTTACTCCTGGCTCTGCACTCAGAATTACTCCTGGTGGTGCTCAGGGGGACGATAAGGGATGCCAAGGATGAAACCTGGGTCAGCCACGTTAGGCAAACACTCTCCCCGCTGTGCTATCGCTCCAATCCCGAAAGAAAGAAAACTGTTAAGTTGAATTTTATCAAAATTGTAGGGAATTTTGTTTGTTTTCTTTTTTGCGTTTAAGTACATTATCAAGAAAATGAAAAAGCAAGTTACAGATTGGGGGAGAATATTTGGAAATTCTGTGTTTGATAACCAGAGTGGAGAGAAAACTGAAACTCAGCAATAAAGAAACAAACATCCCAATATAAAATGAACTTAAATAGACATTTCTTCAAATGATACATAAATAGCCAATAAATGCATGCAAAGATGCAAACCATTATTAGAAATAGGAAATTGCGAAGTTAAAAATTGAAATGAGAATGGGCTGAAATGATCACACAGCTGCCCTGGGCTCAATCTCTGCCACCACATATGATCTCCTCGGCCCTTCTAGGAGTGGATCTCTAAGAAAAGAATTAGAAGTCAGTCCCAAGAACCACCAAGTGCTCCCTCCACCAGAAAAAAATAAAACAATAAACAAAAATTGCAGTGGGAAGCTACTTCACACTTACTATGGTAGCTACAGTAATTAATAAAAACACAAATGCTGATAAGGTTGTAGAGAAACTTTTTTCTTTGTATTTGAGTCACACCCATCAATGTGTAGGGATTACTCCCCGGCTTGGTGCTCAGGGTTTATTCCTGGTAGTTCTCAGGGGATAATGTGATACAGGGATACTGAGACCTTTTGCATGTAAATTATGTACTCTAATCCATCAAGCTGTAGCTCCAGGCTGATGAAAAAAAATATTTAAAATCCTAATCACTACTGGTGGAAATTTAAAATGGGATAGCTTCGGTGAAAACATTTGACAGTTCCCCACCAAAATTACATATGAACTATCTAACATATATGACTAAATTCTATAGATTTGAATGGATAGACTTGTACAAGGATATGTATTATAGTAGTATTCACAATAGTCAAGACATAAAGACAATTCAAGTGTCTATCAACCAACAGGCAAATGGATCAACAAAATGTGGTGTATCTATACAGTAGAGGATTATTTAGCCATACAATGAGTGAGTAATGGATACATTCAATAGCACAAATAATCTCTGAAAACAGTGCTAAGTGCAGTGACCAAAGCAACAAAAGGTAATACAGAAAGGTGTTTCTAGGATAAGTTTCTGAAAGACAAAAATTGAATTAGAGGTCATGGAGACTTGGGGAGGAGAGGGAATGAAGAACTGTTGCTTAATAGTGACAGTAACAGAGTTTCTGTTTGGTGTGATAAAAAAAAGTTTGGTAACAGTTAGGGGTGATAGTTGCACAACACTGTGAATGCAATTAACGACATTGAATCAGATATGTAACACATGGCCAAAAGGACAAATTTTATGTTTTCTATATTTTATTGCTGTGTTTCAGATCCAAAATTTACATACTAAATTATCAAATAACACATATCAAGTGGCTCAATTGTTTGGTATGTGAACTGTATATTATACAATTATTTCAAAGGTTTTTTTAGACTTTAACAGCAAAAGCAAGCAACTCAACTGAAATAAGGTCAAAGTATCTGAAAAGAGACTTCTCCAGTAAGAATAGGTCTCCAGGCATATGAAAGGGCACCCTTTAATTTTAGGCAAATGCAAATTATTACAATAATGAGATATTTCTCATTCTGAAATATCTAATATGAAAGGATAACTTTTATTTTCAGGCAAATGCAAATTATTACAATAATGAGATGTTTCTACACACCTGTAAGGATGTCTGTTATCAAAAGGAAAATAAATAATAAGTGTATCGGTGAGGAAGTGGAAAGACTTTTTGCATTGTCAGTGAAGATGCAAATTAGTACAACCTCTATGAAAAAGTGCAATTTTCTAAAAAAATTTGAAAATAAAAACCATATGCTCCCTTTGTATTTTTCTAAAGCATCTGAAAACATGAATCTGAAAGATGCTATGCACCCCTTGTGTTCATGGCAACATGATTTTACAGAAAGCTGGAAGCAATCTAAATATATATCCATGGAGAAATAAAAAGGTGTGTGTGCTAATACAAGGAGAAGCAATTCTGCTATTTGCACAGCACAAAATGAGCTTAAAGGTACTATGCTTAGTGAAATATGTAAAATGGCGGAGAAGAGGTGCATAGACCAGGGATAGCAGGTGTAATCCCAGAGCTACAACTATTTGTAATCTATGGTACCGCAACAAAGTATGTCATCTCTGAAGCCTGGTAAAGATGGCATATGGGAGCCCTGCCATGCACCCCAACCATGGCATGAGAGCATCAACCCTAAACTGAAAGCATGTGGTCACTGCAGACATGTGGGGTGACCCTCCCACTCCCTCCCAGAGCAGAGGGAAAAGGAAGGGGAGATTCCAGATGGAGAAAGATGGACATCATGTGATTTCACTTATGTTTGATACACAAACAAAGCAAATTATGTGCTAAACAAAGCAAAAGTTTTTTAGACAATATGAATGGAATAATTGGTAACCCAAAAGGAGGAGAAGAAGGGTGGGTAATTGGATAAAAAGGATCAATTGTATAGTGAAGAATGGAAACGATTTGGCGACAAAGATAATGTAATATATATGGATGTCATTACAATTCTGTACAATATGCATAATGGAACTTATATAATGCTCTCAGCCAGTGTTATTCAATTGGGGAAAATAGGAAGCTTGATTTAGCCTGGTTACTAAACTCTCAGTCATTTTTGATTTCACAACTTCCTTGCAGACATACTTAGCAAAAATGAAAATGGGTAAAGAAAATGAAATTGCCCTATTCTTTTTGTGCAGTAATGCCTGCCATAGAGGCAGGCTGGGGGGGGGTAGGGAATCTGGGGACACTGGTGTTAGGAAGGGGGCACTAGTGGAGGGATGGATGCTGGAATACTGCATGACTGAAACCCAATCATGAACAGCTTGCAATTGTATATATCAAGATGTATAATAAAATTTAAAAAAATGAAACACTGAGTAGCCACTCCAAACTTCAAAGTTGGCCTCTTCCACTCCTCTTTGAGCCCCGCTTGTTCAGGAGGAAGTTTGCATACCTAGAACGTAAGATCAATGCTGGTGCCTAAGTCACTTTATCAGCAAATCTAGGCCTTGAAATTGGTGTCTGTGGCCCCAAACAAGCAGAGAACAACAAGCCTAGAACTGGGTCTACTCTGCTCCTTCCCACACAACCCCCCCAATTCAGACTTCACTCCTTCAATTGTAAGATGGACACATCAGAGTAACACGACTTAATTCTGTATCCCTCTCCATTTAAATAGCTTTATTGATATATAGAAAAATCAGTGGACGATGCTGATATGGTCATCCATGTGAAAGCTTTTGTGTGGGCATGTTTTTAATTTCTACGGAACATAAACAAGAAGTGGAATGCTGGATCATAAAGTAACTAGGTTTAACCAACTGAGACACTTCCAAACTATTTTCCAAAACAATTGTTTGTCTTCTTACCAGAAGTATATGAAGATTTTCCCTTAAACTGTGCTTAAAATAAAAGCCACAGTGGTAAAAAGTTTCATAGTTCCTCATAGTGTTAAACATAAAGGTAGAACATGACCAAGAAAATTGCACTTCTAAGTATAAATGTAAAAGAAATGAAATATATCTGCACAAAACTTATAAATATAAGAAAATAGAAATCCAAGAAATTAGTTATTGTAGACAGTGAGCAAGATATGTTAGTCCAGAATATACAGAATATATTATTCAATTTCATTTTTATGGATATCCAGAATAGGCTAATTTATAGGCCAGAAAGCAAATTAGTTGTTGCTAAAGACTGGGAGAGGTACAGGTGGGGATTAGAGGGGAAGCCTAATGGATTACAGGTTTATTTTTAGAATGATTAAAATGCTCTAAATTTAGAGTGTGATGATGGGTGCATAGTTCTGTAAACATACTAAAAATCATTGAACTGTACACTCAAATTGACTGATCTTTATGACATGTCAATTATATATCAATAAAGCTATTTAAATGGAGAGGGATACAGAATTAAGTCGTGTTACTCTGTGCTTCCAGCATTATCATTCTCCCTAGAAACACATTTGAATTTGGTTTGGTACACACACACACACACACACGCATACACATACACACACCCCACCCCACCCCACCCCCACTTTTTTTTCTTTTCTCTTCATCATTGTAGTTCAGGGTAAGAAGACTCTAGATAGTAGAAGAGTGTAGAAGGGTGGTGCCACCCCCTACTACAGGTATAAACAAAGGATTACACCAAGACTAATCCCTTCTTTCAAGATTATCTCTTACATAAAACATTAGAGAGAGAGAGAGAGAGAGAGTACGGGACTGGTATAAAGTAATACATCTTAATTTCATGGGCTTCATGTAATCTAGATGGTACCCACAAGGTCATTCTTTATTATTTGCACTAGGGTGATTCTGAGTATCTCGATCTCCGTATACTGAAAGGGTCACACTTGCCTGCTTAAGGGTAAACTAGTACGATACTTCCTATAATCTTAAACGATAGTCTAAACGTAGCCAGAGTGGTAGTCTCCTGGTAAATTCTAACTGTCCCATGCTGGGTTCAGTGGGTATAAAGAGGAGCTGTGCCCAATCTAGATAACATAGAAGTCTTAGTAGATGTATAATAATAAGTCAGAAGTTACTCATTCAGAGTCAAGGTGACTTCTATAACTGCCACACCCTCCACCAGTATTTACATAGAAGAGAGATCTCATTAGTATGAACCCTGGTTTAATAATATGTAAATAGAGTGTGGGTGGATAAAACAGCAAAGCTCCCAAGCTAGCTAGACCTATCACCCAACAGAGTGGTATTAGATTTGAGTAGTAGCTGTACTCTCAGAGAATGTGTTTGCCTTCCAGAGCACAGGAAGTAAGAATAAGTAATAAAGCAGTTGCCATAGACACTGAGACATGGCATCATATAGTCCATATTCTCAGATGCATGCCATATATTGTATTTAAATAAAGAATAAAGTTTATTAAATATAAATGCAATCATGTTGCTTAAAAGGAAAAAATTTATAAGTGAATATTGGAAATGCAACTGAAGTATGTAATACATGAGTAAGTCATATTGTTAGAAATTGTAGAGCAAAACAGAAACAAAGGTGAAAAAATAAATAAAAACAGCTAAAAAGAACAACTGAGCAAACCCGAAGGCAGTAAACAAACATATATTGAAAGTTATAATAGCTAACAACTTCCATGGATCAAACAATAGCAAGATGGAGTTTAAAATGGGGGAATTCACAAAGAAACAATTATTCATTCAGGAATAAAAAATAAATAATAATGATAGAGTTTTAACAACACAGTGTTTTTTCTTTTATATTATAATTTATTATAGTTATAGTAGTGCTTAAATTTGTAGTTTTGATGTGCAACTTTCATGCTCCCGAGCTCCATCGAAATGTCCGTGACCCTCCACTGCTGTCCCTCTGTCTCCTCTGGTCTAAATCTGTGTTTCTGCACACCAGGTCAACAAAGCAACCCAGTATAGCATCAGGTCCTTGCCAGGACCTTACCCATATGTATGCTGCGGTGATCAATGTGGTTATAGATGGCTGGGAAGCTGTGTGGGGGTGGGGAGGGCTGGGTGGCGATGGCCCTTGGTGGCGGTAAGGGCACACTGGTGGTGGGACTGGTGTTGAACAATGGATGCTTGTGACAACTGTACTGTGAGGAAATTTGTAAATCATGGTGTTTTAATCAAAGAAAAAACTAAAAAAATAAGATTATTACATAGGAGATGCCTGAATCCACCTTTCTCCAAAGACATATCAAATCTATAGCTACTTATGGAGCATATCCCTTGGAAAAAGTCCAGGAACTAGCTGAGTAAGTCTGATGTCAGAGAAGAAAGATTTCCACACAGAAATTCACCACTAGGAACACATAAGGGCAAACTTCATTTTGATCAGTGTTCCTCAACCTTTTTCTGAGTGTGGGCCCCTTCTGACCTGGTTTCTTCTCATCCACCCCTACCCCCTATTCTACCCTTGGCACCCTAGTCTCAGGTTGTTGTCCCGATGTATGTGGTTTTCATCTAAGGCACCCTTGCACTGATCTGGCAACACAAAGGAGGATGGTCCATATAGACTCTAGTTTAGACCATCAGAGGTTTGAGACAGCTGATTTGTCATTAAGATTCATCTGCATGCATGAGACCATTCCAACTACAATAGGAGAAATGACTTTGTTCTTATTTTAATTTTTTCTTGTTCTTCTTTCTTCTTCTTCTTCTTCTTCTTCTTCTTCTTCTTCTTCTTCTTCTTCTTCTTCTTCTTCTTTCTTTCTTCTTCTTCTTCTTCTTCTTCCTTCTTCTTCTTCTTCTTCTTTCTTCTTCTTCTTCCTTCTTCTTCTTCTTTTTCTTCTTCTTTCTTCTTCTTTTTCCTTCTTCTTTTTCTTCCTCCTCCTCCTCCTTCTTCCTCCTCCCTCCCTCATTTTTTTCCTCCTTCTTCCTCTTTTCCTTTTTATTGAATCAACATAAGATACACAGTTACACAGTTGTTCATGATTGAATTTCAGTCACACTGTTTTCATCACCTGTCGCTTTACCAGTGTATGTTTCCCACCACCAATGTCTCCAGTTTCCCCCTGTCCTCCTCTGCAGCCTGCCTCTATGGCAGGTACTTTCTTCTTCCTTCCTTCCTTCCTTCCTTCCTTCCTTCCTTCCTTCCTTCCTTCCTTCCTTCCTTCCTTCCTTCCTTCCTTCCTTCCTTCCTTCCTTCCTTCCTTCCTTCCTTCCTTCCTTCCTTCCCTTCCTTCCTTCCTTCCTTCCCTCCTTCCTTCCCTCCTTCCCTCCCTCCTTTTCTTTCTTTCTTTCTTTCTTTCTTTCTTTCTTTCTTTCTTTCTTTCTTTCTTTCTTTCTTTCTTTCTTTCTTTCTTTCTTTCTTTCTTTCTTTCTTCTTTCTTTCTTTCTTTCTTTCTTTCTTTCTTTCTTTCTTTCTTTCTTTCTTTCTTTCTTTCTTTCTTTTCTTTCTTTTCTTCATTCCTTAGTTATCTCTTTCCTCTTGGGATTTATGTTTTGCAACGCAGGTACTAGAACGTTGCAATGTTTGACTTTTTACCTTCTCTGATCACTCAATTATTATCCAGAACGATCATTTCCAGCTATCATTGTCATAGTGGTCTCACTCTATCCTAGCTGCCCTCCCCCTGCAATCATTTGAGGCAAGTTTCCAACTGTGGTCCATTCCTCCTGGCCCTTTTTCTCCTGCCCTTGGGTATTATGACTTTTTAATCTAATCTACAGGAGTAAATGCCTAAGCAAAAGATAAAGAAAGAGTATGCGTTCTAAATAAAAGAACAAGATAAAACTCCATATACAGACCTTATGGCATGGAAATTAGAGATTTACTTGATGAAAGCTCAAATTATGGTCTTAAGGTTTGTTCACCATTATTAGGGAACAATGAACAAATGTAGTGAGGATTTCAACAGATAATGCTGTTAGTAACAAATACAAGTCTTTGTACCAAAAGATATTATAGTAAGAATATTATTAAACTATAAAACTTAATAGAAAGTTTCAAAGTCAGACTATATCAAATATAAAAAAATTAGCAATTTAGAAATTATATGAAATTAATATAATCAGAGAAGTAAAATAAGAAAATAGAATGAAAAACAGTCATTTAAATGTCACCACCAGATAGATCAATATATATGGTACAGATATTCCTGAAGGAGAAGAGATAAAATGGGCAAGAAAGTTATTTCAAAAAAAGTAGTGGGAAAAACTTGTATAACCTGAGAAATGAAATAGATACCCAGCTCCAGGAAACTTACAGAAATCAAATAAGATTAATCCAAACAGATCCACACAAAGAAATTATAATTAAATTGCCAAAAGTGAAAAGACAAGGAGAGGATCTTAAAAGCATGAAGAGAAAAAGCATTAACATCTTAAAAGCATACAAGAGAATCTCCTGAGATTATCTTTTTAGCAGACTTGACAGAGGGAAGGAGAGTCGTAATACATGCAAGGTGCCAACAGAAATAAACTCCTAACCAAGAGTACAGTAACCCTCAAAGCTGTCTTTCGATTCCTTCAGAATTGAAGGCATGATAGAGGTTTCCTCAAAAGCAAATACTGAAGTTGTTCATCATGGTAGCCTGACTTCACATGAAATGTTAAAGGGCTTTATTTCAAGCAAAGCAAAACAACGCTGGTCAATAACAGGGAAATACAAATTATAAATCTGACTGGTAGAGTATAGAATTAGATTTAAAGTAACTTAATGTTGTAGTAGTGGTGCATGTATCATTAATGTATCATTGTATCATGCATGTATCATGTATCATACACGATACATACAATGTACTATGCAAGTATCATTATGCATGGTAAGGGGCTGGGCCAGCCCCCTGGCTGAGTCCAACATTGCTCCAAGGGTTTGCTCTCATGTGCGGGGAGAGACCACACTGGCGGACTCGAGTGGAGTTTTGGGCCCTGCCCTTTCCTCCATCTCCATGCCAGTTACCCGGAATAGAGACCTACCTACTTAGACTCACAGCTAATCTGCAACCCTGGAAGATAGCCAGACCCATTCACTTCAGACCCACAGCTGCGCTGCTCTGCCGGCCCCACGTGAAAGCAACCCATGGAGCTGACCTCGTGGTAAGGGTTTGGCCAGCCCCTGACTGAGTCCAACATTGCTCCAAGGGTTGCTCTCATGTGCGGGAGAGACCACGCTGGCGGACTTGGAGTGGAGTTTTGGGCCCTGCCCTTTCCTCCGCCTCCGTGCCAGTTGCCCCAGAAGAGAGAGAGCCCACCCACACCAGACCCACAGCTCCCTTGGCGCATGGCTGCTTTGCAGCTGCACGATATTCTTAGAGAATGCTGATTTTAGGATAAGGGCCTTCCCACCATCTTTCACATTTGTACATTGTATACAGTTCTAGGCAGGTTCTAACTGATACCAGTAAGCCTAGCAAGAAGCCAGAGCAAACCACACATCATGCAGTCATTCTCAACATCCAGACTCCATAGTTCCTCAGAGCTCCATCCAAGAGAAAAACCTGATCTTTCCCCTTAAGTTTCACCAGTAAATGCTCGAGATGAGAGCCTTCTACTAAGACTATAGCACCTACACGGCAGAGCATGGCAAGCTACCCGTGTTTTATTTACTTATTATGCCAAAAACTAGTAACAATTATGGACCTCAGTTCCATGACCTGAAGAATGGTTTGGGGCTCTTCCTGTCCCTGGAGCAAGCAGATGCCCTTGGGTTACAATTGCTTGTGACAGGACTAGTAGATGTTACTAGTGCCCACTCGAGCAAATCAATGAACAATTGAAAGACAGTGACAGTGACAGTGATGTATCATTAATGCATGTAAGAGTGAAAATAGCACCTAGGTGTAGTCCAGTGACAGAGCACAGGGGTTGCATCATCACAGCTCTAAATTCAATTCCTAAATGGACACCAGTGGGTGAGACCCTGCTGTCCAGGTAAAGTCTCTATAGAAAGATTAGTGTTAGTAAAATGTTTTCAATTCATACCTGAGTTCCAGTAGCATTTTTCACAAACAGTAAAAACACTCCATTGGTGTCTGGGGGAAAAACGCCAATGCAATCTTAAGAAAGAAAACATATGGGACCTGAGCAATAGTACAGTGGGTAGGGTGTTTGCCTTGCAAGTGGCCAACCTGGGTTCGATCCTTGGCATCCCATATGGTTCCCCTGAGCACTGCCAAGAGTAATTCCTGAGTGTAGCCAGGAGTAACCCTTGAGCATTGCCTGATGTGACCCCAAGAAAGCAAAAAAAAAAAAAGGAAAGAAAGAACACATCTGAAATAAGAACACACTTATTTCAAACTATCTTGCAAAAAATTCAGAAACCAGAAACAATGTGGCATTTGTACAGTTAAAACAGACACATAAATATAAGTCACAGAATAGAAATTCCATATGATTCAATACACATATTATCAAAATATTTATGTCAAGGGAATTAAGAATATATTGAAGTGGGAGCCAGACCAATAGTCAATGGGTAGGGCATTTGCCTGGTTCAACCCCAGCATCCCACATGGCCCCTGAGCACCACCAGGAGTAATTCCTGAGAGCAGTGCCATGGGTAACCCCCGGGCATTACCAGGTGTGACTTACAAAGACAAGAAAAAGAGAATATATTGAGAGGCCTCTTCAATAAATCGTATTAGGGATACTGCACAGTCACAGAATGACTTTGGATTCCTCTATTATGTCATATATACAATTCAAATCAATTGGTCTTACAGGGAGAGGTGGAGACCCAGAAAGACACACAAATGCATTATGTGTTATTATAAGAATAGGATAAATATTCTATTTCTATTTATTTAAATATAACTAAATATAACACATAATTATTCTCTTACATAATCTTACACATTATGTAAGATCTGCAGAGACAGCTGAAAAGTTTTAAGCCCATTCTTTTCATGAAAGAGGTTTGTTCAATCCCTGATGTTCTGTGGTCTCTGAATACTCCTTGAATGATGCCTGAGCACAGAACCTGATGCCACACCTGTGCTATGCTGGATGTGACCCCAAGTAACCCCCTTCACCAAAAAGGAAACCTACAAATAGTCTCAAAATATTTTCTAGTCACATATCTAATAGAAAAAAAAAAGAAAAAAAAAGAAAGACAAATTGAGTAAAAATGGGTAGAGGAACATAATAGGCATTTTTTTAAAGAAAGCACACTATTTGGCAATAGATACACAAAAATGATGTCATTGGGCAAATACAAGCCAAAACACAGTGAACTACTGACTATTATTAAAAGACAAATGTTAGATGTTGTTGGGTATGAGGAGAAAGGCAACACTCTGTACATTATTGGTGAAAATGTAAATTAATAGAATCACTATGGAAAACAATTTTGAGGTTGCTCAGGATATGAGACAAAAATACCACACAGTCTAGCAGTATTTTTTTTTTTTGCTTTTTGGGTCACACTGGCAATGCTCAGGGGTTACTCTTGGCTCTGCACTCAGGAGTGACTCCTGGTGGTGCTCAGGGAACCATATGGGATGCCGGGATTGAATCTGGGTCTGCCACAGGCAAGGCAAATGTCCTCCTCGCTGTACTGTTGCTCCGGCCCCCTAGCAGTTCTATCTCTGGTTATATCTGAGGAAACCAAACCACTGATTCAAAGGCATAACACCCTCATATTCTCTGTAATCTTGTTTAAAACAGTCAAAATGGGGAACTTAATCCCAGCCAATGAATAAGTGGATAAAGAAAATTAAAGTTTACATACATTAGGATATTATTCAGTTGTACGAATGAAGGTGATTTTTATTATTTACAACAATAAGAATGGCTCCTGAAGGCAAAGTAAAATAAGGCAGAGAATTTATAATATGTTCCCTCTTCTATGTGAAATCTAAAGTAAATGCAAATCAAAAATAACATAAAATAACTGAGAATCATGGAGACAGCAAACTGATGAATGATTTCCAGGAGATTGAAATGTGGAGAAAACTGACAAACGCACAAACTTCTATTATGAAATATAAGTTCAGGGGAAGAAATATATAGCTTGGTTACTAGAGTTAGCAATATCATATTTGTAGGGCTGGGACGATAGTCCAAGGGGTAGGGCGCTAGTCTTGCACGCATCCAGTCTGAATTCAGTTCTATGGCTCTGTGTTCAGGGTGTGTTTCACTGGTGCTCTGGGAACTAACGTAAAGCCTGGGCCTCTTGCATGCTCAGCCTGAGCTCAGTCTTATGTGTTCTCTCCAGCTTGATCTTTGCCATACCTAAGTGTCTGGTTCAGGGCATTAATCATGTTCACATTGCTATGCAACCATCACTACCATCTCCTGACTTTTTAATCTTTTCAAACTGGGCTTGGTCCTGTTCCACCTCCTGTCACCTTTGCAACCACCGTTAACATCCCATCTCTAGGATTTGTTCCCTCAACTACCACAATTCACATCTCTGTTTGATTTCTCTAGGAGCATCACACAAATGAAACCATAATCATGCCTTTTATGGCCAGGCAGTTTATGTAATTTTTCATGATTTCCTCCAGATGATATTTTGTTTCTTGCTGCAGCATTTGTTTTTTATTTATTGGGGTTAAATAGTAACAAAGCATTTGCTGTGCTGTGACCCCGAGAGCCTGTAGTAAAATGGAGGCGCTAACTTTCTGGAGCTTGTTTTCATAAGCAATTGCTTTCATTGGGCATCTAACTTAATGTGCTCCATCCACACAGATTGTCCTCCAAGTCTGATGGTCTAGAAGCCCAGGACTGTGCTTTCTTCTCTCTCTTCTAGGAGCACCCCTTGACTTCCAGTGATGGGACACAACAGGCATCACAGTTCAGCCACTGAATAATTTTCCCTCTCTGGCGCTTAAAAGAAAGGAAAATATCTTCCCCTTCTTAGTTTAAAAGGAAGCTAAGAACTAGACTCACTTGGGGTCTAAACTTGGCACTCACGTTTGCAATGGGGGATGAATTCTACCATGTTACTCAATCTATGTGCTTTGTCTGAAACGTTCTCACACTGTCAGCAGTGCATAGGGTATAGAATTGTCCTGAACACTAAGTGAGGTAGACTGTGCTGGCTGCCCACAGCGTTCAATGGTTATTGTCATGAGTGGCTTATTGTAATAAATATTTTGTCCTTTTTTAAATAAAAAGATGGCATAAAGATCTAGAGAGAAATATAGCCAGGTTTTGATACGCCCTAAGTTGGAGGAGCCTACTGAGTGTTGATGTGGAATTATGGCCGGGCCGCTTGCCTTGTTAGACGAGTCTGACGTGTAGAAGCTGCAGGTATCTGGAAGTGCTCAGCATCAGCAAGTCTTCAACAAGTCAGATGCATGTAGCATAGTAGGAAGTCTGTGAAGCTTCTGGAGCTGCTGATAGATACTGACTTCCCTGCCCATCTTTTCTGAGCTTGTGCCTGCTGCCCCAGAACCTCCAGTACTATCTCTGTAGAGCCTACCCATACCCACAAGCAGTTCCTACTGCTAGGAGGGGGTAGAAGGGTGACACATTGTTAAAACATTTGCTTCCCCCTTCCTCCTAAAAAATCAGAACAGTTCTGGGGCTAGAGGGAACATACTACTATAATCTGGAGGTGTTACAACCTCTCCATGGGAGATACCACTTTGTTATATTCCTTGCACTGTGGTTGGGCTAAGATAGGAACATAAGAAAATTTTTATACTGATAAAGACCACAGGTCCCTGGCTGGACTGTCCTGGCCTATAGAGACAGTCCAGGGTCACCTTCCTCACCCACCACCTTTATCCCAATGACCACACTAATGACACATCATGCTGATGCTTCTCTGCTATTTTCTGCACATGCAGTAGTGGTTCCTTGTTTCTCAATAACTCAAGCTCACTCTTCTCAGTCATGAATATACATGAGTCTCCTTGAGCGGCTGGAATACAGTGTTGAGTCATCAAACTCTGCTAGAGCGAAAGCAGAAGCTCACTTTCCAGCCTGTGCTGGTTGACAATCTCCCCAACTCCAGCTGTCTTCTTGCCCACTTCTGTTCATCATCTCTAATCAGTTGCTGCTGTGCTTTGTAGGAGGCTGCTAAGAGCTCATCAGAACCTGATGGAGGGCTCATCTCCTGAGAGCTCCCTCCACTTTGGATATCAAACCTAGGGGTTGTCTGTGCATGTCTCACCAGCCAACTCCTGGTAGTTTCCAGCTTTTCTACACCTGTGGGCCCTCACCAATCCACAGCAGGGTGTGAAACCACTGAACAAATCTGTGATTCCTGTGACCACTTCCTCTAGTTTGATTCATTTGCTAGATGGTACATACACACAACTCAGGAAATCTGTTTATCACTAATTGCCAGTTTATCTATCTTAATTTTTTTATTTTTTTATTTATTTTCTTTTTTTGCAGAGACTACCAAGTGGTGTTTAGGAGACCCAAGCACCCTTCCCAGCGATCCTCAGCTAATGGGGTTGTCAGTTCAATGCAAGGGCCCTCGCAGTGCTGAGGGTCCTCCAGGGCTACTCTGATGCTAGCCTTGGGTCAGCAGGGCAGCACCTGGTAATGCTTGAGGGACCTGGTGCTGAAGCTACAATGAAGGTTGACCACATGCAAGAAAAATGCCTTAATCCCTCTTCCCCTTGATCACCATTTTTTTACAAAGGATACTAAAGGATACAAATCAGCAACCTAATAATAAGAAATAGGAGAAAATATGGGGAAATAATACAGACACACCTTTGTCACTCTGTGTCAAGGAATTGTCAAGGTTCTGAGCTAGGAACTATGGAAATACACACACATATGAGAAATGTACTTTTTGACCATAGGAATGATAAAAATATATATATTTCTTGAGAACCATGGTATCAGATTCTGCCTCAATTGCAAGATTAGCAGCTGAGACTGGAAGCAAATTTACCAAACATCATTTAAACCGTTTTCTGGGTCTCCATGAGTTTCTGCTGTGTGATTTCACAGCAAAGGCAAGTGAGAACAGCTTGGAGTTCCTTTTCCTCTTCTGGTCTGGTCTCCACGGAATCACAGCAGGCAATCAGAGATAGACAGGAGACCATGTCTAGTGCCAGAAACAGAACCAGGATGAGTTACATGCAAGGCAAGTTGTCTCACCCTCGGCATTATCTCTCTGTCTCCCAATTTTTTTAAACTTAATCTATAGTATTCATATATTTGCACAACAAAATAAACTATTAAAAAAGAAAGCCACCAAGATATGAGTTTCACTGCAATAACACAGATGAATCTTCAAAACATGCTAAGTATACAAGTCAGTCACACAAGAGCACATATGTACAACTTGACTAAAAGTTATAGAGGAAGCAAAACTGTGCTTGAAGTTTAAAAAATCAGAACAGGACTAACCTATCTGTACCTTAAAGGTAAATGACATTTTTAAAAAGAGGGAATAGGTTGGCCATATTTGAAGATCCTTTTGGTCTATTCTGAGGTTTGTGCTCGGGGCACTCCTGGTTGTGCTTAGGGATAACTGGGCCCCCGGCCTCCTACGCACAAAGATTGAACTCCAGTACAAGTGCAAGCTTGCTCTCTCTTTCTCTAGCCCTGAAAGAGACATGTCTCCCAATTTTTAAAAACTTCTAATGCTTCTAATGCTTCTAATAAAAAAATCAGATCCCTTATATACTGCTTGGGGTATGTGTGTTCTCTATGTGTTTTGTATATTTAATTCCTTTAATATAGAATTTGATTTTTTTTATTCAGAGAGTGTCTTTTTTACTTCATAGATGAGGTTTTTTTTTTTTTTTTTTTGGCTATATAGAGCTTCTTTAGTTTGATACTGTCCCATGTGGCAGACCCAAGGAATCATGCCAACATTCCTGTTGATATGATGCCTACATTTCCTGTGGGTATTTTATGGTTTCAGTGATACAGTCTTTTATTTTGATTTTTTGTGCTTGGTGTGAGATAATGGTCTTCATTTTTTTTTAGAATTTTTCTTTGTTTTATTATTTTTTAAATTTTATTACACCACTTTTAGACATACAATTGCAATATGCTCATGCTCGAGTCTTGGTTCTACAGTGTTTCAACACCCATCCCCCCACCCGAACCCATCTCCCATCACCAATGTCCCCACCTCCCCTCCCCCTCCCGCACCCCAACTACTTGGCGGGTTCTGTATGTCTTTTCTCTCTTCTCTATCTCTCCCTCCCATTTACCTTTTCTACACATCGTAGAATGCAGTACATTAAAGGACATAACTATTTCCCTCTAGTTTGATGGACCGCGTGGCATAGCGGCCGCACGACTTATGGGCCTCATGGTCAGCCTCCAGACAGCGAAAATGGAGGCTAATGTGGTGGGTGAGTCTCATCCGGCTGCTTCCGTGAACCCCCAGAGGTGATGGGCCACACCCAAAACCCATCTGTCCTCCTGGGGGCCTCATGGTCAGCTGAGCCAGGGGAGAGCCAAGTTCCAGTTCCCTCAGCTGGTGTGAGGCTCTGCATGCTATGCCTGGTCACCCAGGGTAGCTCCTGGGTGGGGCTACCGGGCTCAGACAAAATGGAGAGGGAAGGGGGTGACCCCAGCTCTATCTGATGAATTCCCGGTGTTTCCCGCTTCTGGGAGCTGCCTACCTGGGCTCAAACTCATTTTGCTCTGTTAATCTGGACTTGAGGTCAGCGTCCCTCCCAGGTGGTCTTCATTCTTTAGCAGAGGGTTACCCAGCAATGTTTATTGAATATTGTGCCTTTTTTTCCATTGTATTTTCTCATCTCCTTTGTTATAAATGATTGCTCTTATGTGAGGGCTTATTTCTGCACTGTTTTGTCCCATTGATCTGTGTTTCTTTATGACAAAATTATACTAAATATATAATATATTGTATATTATTATGTGCACGGCAGAGCCTGGCAAGCTACCCGTGTTGTATTTGACATGCCAAATGTCACGATCGATGTCACGATCTTCCGTTGATCATCTATTTGCTAGAGCGGGCACCAGTAATATCTCCATATGTCCTGTCTCATGCCGGTAGAGCAAGGGGCATCGGCTTGCTACAGGAACATAAAGAGCCTCAAACCATTATATTAGGTCATTGGAATGACCTAATATAATTGTTATTGGGATTTGGCATATCAAATACAACACGAGAAGCTTGCCAAATACCAGTGACAATTATAGACCTCATTCCCATGACTTGATGGAATGGTTTGAGGCTCTTTATGTTCCTGGAGCGGGCAGAAACCCTTGGGCTATCTCACATGTGACAGGACATATTGAGATTTTACTGGTGTCCGCTCGAGTAAATCGATGATCTATGGAAATTCAAGTGACTAATGCTCTAAAATAGCCCTGGGATATACATGATAACCTTTAAATGTATTTGCAAGCCACAATGTGTAAGAGAAGGAGAGAGAGAGAGAGAGAGAGAGAGAGAGAGAGAGAGAGAGAAAGAGAGGCAAAAGTGCCTGCCATGGCAGAGGCAGGTGGGAGGAGGGGAAGGGAATCAGTGAAATTGGTGGTGGGAAATGGGCACTGGTGGAGGGATGGGTGCTGGAATACTGTATGACTGAAACCCAAACATGAACATCTTTGTAATTGTATATCTAATGGTGGTATGATAAAAATTTAAAATAGAAAAAAAGCCCCATTCCCCACCATACAGCAACAACTGGAAGTTAAAACCTTAAAAGACCTCCTATATTAACTTTAAAAAAGAAAACTCTTGCTAAATCTATATGCATACACACACAGGATTGATTACATTTACTGCATGACAGTCTAAGGTTATTTCTGAAGCTAATGATTTTCAAACTGAAATGCCAAACCCCTCTTTTATTTTTACATCATTATTCATTTTCTAGTGAATTCTGAATCCTCAATAGAAAAGTAGGATGAAATTATTTGTTTGATTTTGTATTGGAATCAGACCTGACAGTGCTCAGATCCTACTCCCCAGCTCTGGGATCCATGGTTGCTTTAGAGGATGCGAGCGAGGGCTTGAACCTAAGGCTGAGAATCTTCATTTAAATGAGCCTAGACACAACTTATTTTTTCTGCTTTCTAAACTCACTGGGAGGGCTGGAGTGATATAAGATAGGTGGGGATCAAACCTTGGATGTGGCTGACCCCGGTTTGCTCCCTAGCATCAAACCTGGGTCTCTTGAACCCCTCAGTTATAATCTATGAGTGCAGAGTCAGGAGAAAGCACTGAACATCAACAGATATGACCCCAAAATAAACAAAAAATAAGGTCATTGGGAATCTTCTGGAAAGCTTAGACCATCTCCCCTTGAGCTCTTCACCTAAGGGGGATCCCAAGATGCCATTTGTTCATGTCTTCCAATTCCATCAAACAACCCTCAGAATTTGACCAGCATGGGTCTGAGATTCACCATGCTACAGGTTGGATTTGGTGCAGTAGAGCTGCATGTGTGACTGTGGGCACTAGATAGGTTCTGACATTAAATGGACAATAGTGGCATCGCAGCAAAACCCTCGCAGCCTAGGTCCTTATGCACACCACAAGGTTGAAAGTATTTTCCTTGGAGGAAGAAGTTAGAACCCTATGATTTCGCCATGTTTACTCATTATTTGGAGTGGAAACACAGGACACATTCTGAACAGAGCATACTTTACGATGGGGGTGGAAGCGGGTTGGGTGGCCACACCCAGCTGTGCTCAGCCAGCTTCCTCCTGGCTCTGTGCTCGGGGACCACTCCTAGCAGGGCTCAGGAGATCATGCATAATGCTGGGGATTGAACCCAGATCAGCTGTGTGCAAGGCAAGGCATCTTATCCACTGCACTATCTCCCCAGCCCTAGCATCAATTCTTACAATTGCTCTCTCTTTCCAAGAAGAACATTTCCTTGTTTTCTTTCTTTCTTTCTTTCATTTTTTACAGCCTTTTAAAATCTAAAAGGTATCATGATGTGCCTTTGCTATTTAGTATATACTCAGTCACTCTCTGGGCCCTGAACATCTAAATTCTCCAGCAATGACACCCAGGATCTCTTGTGGTCAGACCATTGCTTCACTCTTCCAGCTGACCTGCCATTTGTCTACCATAGGTCTATTCATCTCCCATAGCTGTTGTTGCAGCTTCTGAAACAAAATAGACAAAATAGCTTTTCATCGGGATCTGGCCCTTTTCATGAAACTTTCCATTTCATTCTTCAGGAAGCAATCATCTCTTCATACCCTGCCTGACTTTGTATAAATTCCTAATATTCTGAAATCACATTGTCATTTTTCATAGCAGCCAGTCAGTTGTGTTGGATGTTTATTTACATTTTTCTTATTAATATCCTTTATTCTTAGACAAAGAAGTTTTAGAGATAAATTACAATAAAGATCTTAGAGGAGGTTAGAAACTTACCTTTGCTTATAGCCAAACCACCCAAAATCTGGTTTGAATTCCTGTCACCACATATGGTTCCCTGAGCACTGCCAGAGGTCACTCTGAGCAGAGAGCCAAGATTAGCCTTGTACACTGCAAGGTGTGACTCACCCTTAAAAATATTTGTATAAATAAAGCCATTCAATTTGATAAAAATCACGGTGAAGCCCACTGTAACGTGGCTACATGATAAATAGGGAAACAATTGGCAGTTAGATATATAATCTATGGGATTATGTGTAGTCTTTAAAATATTGGAGACATACAGGAGTGAAAGTCAGAGACATAAAGCCTATGGATGTCTCCATTGCACAGTAAGGGTGGAACTGTACAGTTTAGTGCCTGGGATCGCCCCTACATGGGAAGAGCAGGTGGCTGTTGAGTGAACATTCAAAGTGATAGTTACCTATAGGCATTGTCTCCTTATTTGCATATTGTAGAATAAAGATGGCAAATTATTTGGAAGATGGATGTTATAACTATATTCAGGGATAATCAGCATAAATTAAAAAGACTGGCCAGTAATGAAAGGTGAAAGAACCTTTGGTGATCTGTAAAGAATATACACTATGTGACTTGGTACATTTCCATTCACATTACCAAGGAATAAATTTTCCAAGAAGAAAAAGCAGCCTTGCACATTTTAATTGTGAGATTTTTTGTGGATTTTATTTAGTTTTAGTGAAGGTAAATAGTTTTTATTGAAACTGTTTTATTAGATGTGAGAGCAGAGAAAAGAATAAGTGTCCAAGAGAGAGCTTGCGTTACTTTAGAGTGAAAAGAGCAAAGGAAGGAAGTATATATTTAAGCGGAACACAATCTTCTCTAGAGTGAAAAAAAACAGGTTTTTCTTTATTTTAAACTTGGCAGCTTATAAAAGTTTTCTGTCCACTGATAGCTAAAGAAATCTCAATGGTGTGCTTCTTAGAGGTGATTGAGAGTGAAACCAATGTTGGCAGGTCTTTAAATCAAAGGGAAGAAGTTAGCTGAAAAACTTTTCTAAAACTTAACTATTCACATTTTCCAGGGATTTGTTCTTTTCAAACTTTTTAAAGCAGCATTGTCAGAATAGCACTCAGAGTTTGAAAAGTTGTGGCACAGTAAAAAAAATTACCCTTATTTACACTGTGTTCCTAAAACACAGCTCATTAAAATCCTTGGAATCTTTACCAACATTGAGTCTCTTTTGTTTGCTAATGAGATGACTCTATGTTGAAGATGCTTTAAAATGGGGATGAGGGACGAAGTGGAGATTATAGTGGTAGAACTTTCAGCCTTACCTAAATTCTTCCGGAGACAGGAGAGGGAAGAGGTAGAATTTTTCATCAAAGGCCAATGCCTTCGTAAATAGAACCTATGTAATTAAATCTCTATGAAAAGCAGAAAATGGAGTTCATAGAGTTTCTGGGTTGGTGAACACATGAAGGCACAGAAGGATACATCCAGGAAGGACAGAGAAGTTGGTTCCCGTTTTCTCCAGAGAAGTTGGTTTTCCCCTTTTCCCCACCTTGAATACATTGTCCTCTGTGTCTCTTCCCTGGGCTTCCCCGGGGTTACATCCCTTACAATGCGAGTTAAAATAAAATACCATTGCTGAATGGATGAAAGAGAACTTGGTTTTCCTCGAGTTTAAGGTTCAGTGCTGCCCAGGGAAGTAGCAGAGCTCTGCTTAGCTTAGCTGTTTCCCTAGCTCCAGTTTTTATGCCTAGTGGCATGATTTTTGATAAGTGGAACATCCCTAGCAGAGGGAAAATTTACATTTGAAGTAACAGCTATTTCAAAGAGATTAGGTTTATATTTTTGACAAGCACCTGGTAATTTCTTGTATCCCCCAGCACCACAAAAATACAAATTTCTTTGAACTACAATATCTTTACCACAAGGCAAAATACCCTCCTGTCTCATCTTATTCTTCTATACTTCTGATGGATAACTATAATGGGCTTATAGTTATGGGATAACTATGAAGGGTCTTTACAGGGGCTTAAATTTTAGCCCAGTGGCACCTTGAAGGGCTTAGTGGGCTTCTGTTAGTCTATGGGGTTTTGTCCCCTCTTGGTAGATGACTAAAATATATGTCTTTGTGAAATATCATCTCTGTCCAAACTTTATGCTAAGATCTTGGACAGTGACTTGTACTGGTAGGCTTCTTGGTCCTAATCTAAAAATATTTCTCTTACTTAAGCATATCCAGATACTTTGTTCTCTTTCCCATTCAGTCTTCATATCCAGAACTGATCTATAAAATCTCAACTCAAAATATCCCAAGACACGAATGCACAGCCTCTACTTTTCCTTGTGAAAACAAGGAGAACAGTGCTAGGAACATCTGTTCAATGTGCTTTGTACACACCATTCTCCACCCAATGCTTTTGCTGCAATAAGCCCTCTTGAAACCCTGCCCCCACTATATTCATTGGAATTATAGATCTATCTATCTATCTATCTATCTATCTATCTATCTATCTATCTATCTATCTATCTATCTATCTATCTATCTATCTATCTATCTATCTATCTATCTATCTATCTATCTATCTATCTATCTATCTATCTATCTATCTATCTATCTATCTATCTATCTATCTATCTATCTATCTACCTATCTATCTATCTATCAGAATTACATAGCCTACTATAGTTATCCATCAGAATTATAGATATATATCTCTATCAGAATCATATAGCCCATTATAGTTATCCATCAGAATTATAGATATATATCAGAATCATATAGTCCATTATAGTTATTTATCAGAATTATAGATATATATATCTATCAGAATTATATAGTCCACTATATTTATGCATCAGAATTATATTTATGTCTATGAGAATAATATAGCCTATTATAGTTATTCATCATAATTATAGCTATAGATATAGATATCTAGATGCCCCATTTACTCTCAATGGAACAAACATCTCTGAATGCAGCAGTTATGTGTACGTAGGCTGAGAACTCAATATGATGAATGACCTAAAATCTGAGCTGTGCAGGAGGAAGAGAGCTGCATGGAACGCCTGCATGGGAGCATCCAAGAAATAGCTAAAGGACAAAGAACCTCCAGCTCCGGGCACATCTCCTTGACTCCACCGTTCTCTCTGCATTAACATATGCCTCAGAGACCTGGGCCCTATGAAAGCAGGATGAGAACGCTATTTGGGTCTCCCAAAAAGACTCGAAAGAGCTATGCTTGGAATATCACACCTCATTCAAGTGAGAGAAGGAACCATAGTTCTGAACTCTGTCGACGATCAATAGTCAAGGACGCTGTCTCGTTTGCCAAGGCACAGAAGATGGGCTGGACATGTAATGTGATTTGGAGACAAGCGCTGCACTAGAGCCATTACAGACTGGATCCCATGGAAGTCAGCCCACCTACAAGATGGTCAGACTTCTTCATCAAGACCCTGAATGAACGGTTTGAGGCTCTTTGTATTCCTGGAGCAAAGCAGATGCCATTGGGCTACACTGGCACATGATAGGGTCAAATGGAAATGTTACTGGCTCCCACTTGAGCAAATCGATGAATAACAAGATCTCAAGTGATCAAGTGATATCTATCAGAATCATATAGCCCATGATAGTTATTCATCAGAATTATTTATATATATATAAAAATAATTATATATTTATATATATAAATAAATATATATATATATAGGCTATATGATTCCATAAGAATCTCATTTACTCCAACTGCAGTGTTTTACTTTTTTCCAGGTTTTTTTTCTTTCCAATTGGAACTTGTCTATAAATTGTCACTCATCTGTATTCCAAAATAAGTCCTGTTTAGTCTCTCTCATCAGCAGCTTCCCATGTTCCAGGTAAATTCAATAGAATCTAGTATATCTTAACCCTGAAGGAACGGTTTGAGGCTCTTCATATTCCTGAATCAACCAGATGCCATTGGGCTACATTGGCACGTGATAGGTCCAATGGAAATGTTACTGGCGCCCGCCGAGCAAATCGATGAATAACGGATTCAAGTGATCAAGTGATCAAGTGATATCTTAACAAGAAGTTAAATGGTAAAAATGTGAACAGAACTCATGTATCTGGAGAACAAATATAGGTCCTACATTCTTTCTGTCAGAAGTCCAAAAGAAAGAGAGAATGTGGAAATGGGAGAATTGCGAAAAGGACAGTAGAGGTAAAGGCCCACAACTTGGCACAGCTCTATAGATTCAAAAAAGCTAAAGAAATTCCAAACAAGAGAAAGCCCAAAGAAATCCATACCAAAAGCACATCATGGTTTAGCTTCTAAAAAGCTAAACACAAAGGAAAAAATATTAGAGCAGAAGATGAAGAACGCACTACTAGGGAGGTCAACCAAAGTGACACAAGTCTCTCACCAGAAATGAGTACAGAGCAAATGTCGCCTCTTTCAAGTGTCATGAGAAAGGGGATGTCAATGGTTAAGTCTCAACCAGTAAAGCTATCTTTTAGGTATGAAACAAAAAAATAGATTGTTTCCTCCAAAGGAAAACTAGAAGAATTTGTCTCTGGAAGGTGTATGCTTAAAGATGGCTCTGTACTTTTCTTGAACCAAAAAAGAAAAGATGAAAGACTGACTCTTGGATCATCTGGAAGGTAGAAGTAATAAAGGGATGAGTGGAAATATTGAATTTGATTTTCCAAACTTATTCAATTTAGCTAGTGGGCACACAAGCTGGATTTGAGTGAATTTGGGAAATCAATTTTGGTGGGTATCCCAAGTAGTACTAAGGGGATCAGGGGGTCACTCTCAGTGGTTCAATGCCAGGACCTGTAGGACCTGAGGTGTTGCTTGAACCCTGCATTCCAAGGCACCACTAGGGTCACACCCACCAGTGCTGAGGGGACATGCCATTCCAGAGGGCACTGTGCATGCAAAGTATGAACTCCTGAGTCCCATGCTAGCTCTCCTGCCCTGTAAAACTCGAGCTGATGAGTGACATAAACATTGAAACACCCTTTGACACTCAAGGCAAAGATATTCAAAATGGAGACCAAAGTGGTAGAGACATATCTGTAGTTCACTTGAAATGCTACAATACCTGAACCTTTCCATTGCCAAACCATACTGTATCAGCCACGTCTGTTGATGACCTCTTCACTTCCTTGTCATCTCCCTGCCATGGCTCTTTAAAAGGGATCTCTTGGGGCTGGAGACAGAGTAAAGTAGGTAAGGCACTTGCCTTGCAAGCAACTAACCTGAATTTGATCCCTGACACCACTGGCACCCCTGAGCCTACCAGAAGTGATCCCTGAGTGCAGAACCGGTAATAAGACATGCACGCAGCACACACGCACACACATATGCACACACACACACACACAAAGAGTGTCTCCTAAAAATATGTCCCTCCCTCATCTTTGGCTCCCAGGGCTCCATCAGTGTCCTTTCAAGTTTATCTGTAGCTGGTAAGAGTAGTCAACAAATGACACACTCCCAGAGGGTCCCAAGTAACTAGAGACATTTTCCTGTCAGCTGTCTCTGAGGTCAGGATTATTCAGAACATTTTTTTCTGAGTCACCTCCCTCACTGCCTTTGTTACCTTGACAACATTATGATAGCTTTATGCAGTAAAGCCTAACTACCTCATGTCCTGACTGGCATTTTATCATCTGTACCTGTCTGTGGAAGCTGTTAAAATGCTGGAAATTCAAGCCTGCTTCAGTCTCCCGAGCCTCAGATGTGACACATGATGGGAATCTAAGAGGGCAGTGGAGAATCACAGCCTTGTTCTTTAATTCCAAAAGCAGAGAGAAAAACCACAAAGTCTCACTGTCCAGAAACAACTGTTATAAGTATTGAGAATCATCCAAACGACACTGAAATTTGTCACATTGCATAAAGTAAGGCAAGCTTCAACACAGGCAATGCTCAGCCTTCCTATTTATTCTTTTCTTGACAGCACTTTGTACTGGTCTGCGTTTTGCATTCCAGTTTCAGCCTATAAAGATACACAGCTGAGAACAGAACAGTCTCCAGTGGAATGAAAATTATCAAAAGCCCAAGAATCTTGTAATCCTAAACATATATTTTAATTTTGTTTGTTCATTGTTCATTCGTTCATTCGTTTGTTCCTTCATCCATCCATCCATCCATTCATTCATTCATTCATTGCTTTTTGGGTCATGCCCAGCTGTGCTCAGGGGTCACTCCTGGCTCTTCGCTCAGGAATTACTCCTGGCAGTGCTCAGGGCACCTTGTGGGATGCCGGGAACCAATTTCTGGTTGGCCACATGCATGGCAAACGCCCTACCCACTGTGCTATCGGTCCGGCCCCCACATATATGTTTAAAGAAATTGAGAAAAATAGGTGATGGAGAAGAGGACTGTATTTGAAACACTTGTGAAAGACAATGAGATAACAGAGAGGGAGAGAGAGAGGAGAGTGGGAGAGGAAAGATGAACAAAAGAGTTGGAGGAGCTCTGTTGTTGTTTCACTAATCTTGCCTGACTGAAGTCATTGGAACTCCCTAATAAAGTCATGAAACCCTAACATGGATCACATAAGACAGAACCCTTGGTGGCTAGTGCGACAGATATAGGGTTGGAACACTCTATCGTGCAGACCCCAGCGAGGGTTATAAATAGCTGGATATGACACCAGAGGACCGTGGAGAAATGTGAACTATAAAAGCTGTCAGCTGTGCTCACTAGTGGAAATGACAGACCTGTGTCTCACCCTGGAAGCATCCTATAAGGACTCATGCAAGACAGAAACTGGATCCTTTGGACCCTTTGCCCACATGAACCATACTCAGACCTGCTCTGTTTTAGAACTGCTACACTAATCTACTTAGAATGCAGATTGGCTCCTATTACCTCCTGGTTTCAGAATTTTACCTGGCTGGGGCCAGAGCAATAGTCCAGCAGGTAGGGCGTTTACCTTGCATTGGCCCAGGGTCAATTCTCGGCATTCCATATGGTCCCCTGAGCACACCAGGAGTAATTCCTGAGTGAAGAGGCAGGAGTAACCCCTGAGCATTCATTGCTGGGTGTGACCCGAAAAGTGAAAACAAACAAACAAACAAAACCCCAGAATTTTTCCTGACCTTTCATCCTATTCAGAACATAGGTAATTCCCTTGCAGGTTGTCCAAGTAAAGCACCATACACTAGGTGGTTTGATCACCTTCCCAGTCTGTCATGGAGATCAAGAGGCTCACTGCGTTGCTTTCTATTGTGAGTATAAAGGAGAATTTGTTTTAGCTCTATCTTCAGCTTGATGATTTCGTCTATGCACACCTCGGTCTAACCTTCTCATTTAGCATGGGATTCTTGCTCTGAGTTCAGATTTACTCTCATCTTAAATGATCACATTTTACTTTGACTGCATTGTCTGTCTATGGTCATATATTCAAATAAGGTCACATTCAGAGACAATAGTGTTAGAGCTTTAGCCTCTTCAAGATGGGGGCATAGTTCAACACCTAACACCAACCTCGGTTAGCATTAAGGCTGTCTTTCACTTTTCCCAACTACTGTTTTCCATCTAATAAAGCAAATTATGATTCTCCTTCCTATCCTGCTTACTTTGGAATACCCTTTACTTTTACTGTTGGAATACTCTTTTGCCTGGAAGATTCCACCTTTCTAGGCAGACCTATTCAATCTTTAAGATAGAGCTCAATCTTTGTTATAGAGGTGTTCAGGGATCTGTCCAATCCTTGGTGTTTAATGTGATTGAGTGATATAATTTTGCACATATGCTACAGACAGACCAACTCTCACAGACTTCCTTGCAAAGCAATATCATGCCTAGATGGGATAAGAGACATGTTTCTGAGTATCCTTGGGGTGATGTTTGTGGAGTCAAAGAACAAACTCAGAGATGTGAGATCCCTCTTAGTCTATATACCCTGATCAAATAACCCACATTCAAAAAATATATATATTTGTGATATATCTTTATAAATATTTATAAAGATATATAATATATTTATATTTTTTATAAATACGTATTTATAAATTTATATGCCAAATACCAGTAACAATTATAGACCTCATTCCCATGACCTGATGGAATGGTTTGAGGATCTTTATGTTCCTGGAGCAAGCAGGTGCCCTTGGGCTCTACTTGTATGAGACAGGACATATGGAGATGTTACTGGTGCCCGCTCGAGCAAATTGATGATGAATGGGAAAACAGTGACGTATTTATAAATATTTATATATTTATAAATATATAAATACATATTTGTAAATATATATTATATATTATATAGTGATTAGTGAATTACATATATATATTATATTTGCAGTATATTAGGCATCACCATGAAATCTTGAATGAAATAGCAAACTGAACTGAAATTTCAGGGTTGGACTTATATGGATATATTTGCAGTATATAGTTACCTCCATGACGTCTTAGAATGAACCAGCAAACTGAAAGTTTAAAAACCCACTTTCAAGTTAAAACTAAGGTAAGAGTAAGTAGAATCTGAGGTGAAGTAGCTAATGGGACAAAACCTGAAGATATGTCTCCATGATGGAGTTTCAGCCTTTTCTCCGCTTTTTCTAATGAGGATTGACTTTTGAGTGCATGGACATTTGGGGTGACAGGGAAGACAGAAAACATAAAGAGCTGGATGGTGATAGAGGAAAGCAGGAAACATTTCCTGTGACTCCAGTGACAGAGAAGTCATCAGCAGTGTGAGATGGTGATAGAATAGTTCAAAGTCAGTAGTGATTAGGTTCATAAGATGCCTCAATATTAATTTGATGGATAGCAGGCAGAGACTCAATCACAATGGGGAGAGTAGGCACCCAGCTCCCTCCTAGCTCAGCTGACCATGAGGCTCCCAAAGTCACGCGGCTGCATGGTCTATCAAATTAGTGGACCCAATCATGTCCTAGAATGTACTACATTCCATGATGTGTAGGAAAGGGAAGTGGGAAAGAAAGAGAGAAAGGAGATACAGAAACCGCCATGGAGGTGGGCTCGAGGGGAGGGAGGTGGGGACATTGGTGGTAGAAGATGGGCACAGGTGGAGGGAGGGATGGGTGTTGGAACACTGTAGAATCAAAACTCAAACACGAGCATCTTGTAATTGTATATCTAAAGGTGGTGTAATAAAATAATCACTATCACTATCTTCCCGTTAATCATCTATTTGCTAGAGCGGGCACCAGTAATATCTCCATATGTCCTGTCTCATGCTAGTAGAGCCAAGGGCATCTGCTCACTCCAGGAACTAAAGAGCCTCAAACCATTATATTAGGTCATGGGAATGAACTAATATAATTGTTACTGGTATTTGGCATATCAAATACAACACGAGCAGCTTGCCAGGCTTGCCGTGCAGGTGGCATACCCTAGTAGTCACCTCTAAATATAACATTTATAGATGAACCGCGGCTGCAAGCAGCTGCGCGAGACAGGCTGTGATAGGCTGTCGCTGGGTGGAGTTGTGACGAGAGGGAAGTCTGGATGTGGAAAACGGCAGCACAAAAAAGTGAGGGCCATGGCAGTCGCGATGGCAGCGACGACGGCGGAGCGGGCCTTGCTGGAGGAGGAGTTCCGCTGGCTGCTGCACGACGAGGTGCACGCCGTGCTCCGGCAGCTCCAAGACATCCTCAAGGCACGGGGGCTGAGGGACCCACCGATAAAATAATAAAAAGAATATTGGTTTGATGGGCCCATATGTTGAGGAAACTCATTTGTGGGAATATAAACACATCTGGAATTTTCCTTTCATCTGTGAGAAGAGACAGAGACTTTTCTTTTCTCCTGTTCCCTTTTCCCCTAGAAGAGCAGCCAAGTCTCCTGGTGGCTCATACTGCTTCCAGTGGTACCTTTAGGCATGGGTGAATGATTACTCTGGTTATACTGTTGGAATACTCTTTTTACCCAGAAGTTTCCATCTTTCTGGGCAGATCTACCCATTCTTTAAGATAAAGCTCAAACTTTTTTATGGAGGTGTTTTGGAATCCCTCCAATGCTTGGTGATTAATGGGAACCCTCTCGGCATCATCCTTCTTGGCTAAATGAGCCCATTTACAACTTCCCCTTGGCAGAACCCCTCCATTTTAGTCTCTTGTTTTTTTGACATTTCATCCAAGCAACCTAATAAAACCTCCTCTCTTTAACTTACTGGCCTATTTGTGAATCAAAATGATACGCTTGCCATGATAAATGTAGACCAATACGTCTGTTTGAAGATTTCCAGGGACAGAAAGCGTCGTCTTCGGCATATTTAGTACAAAATGTGCATTGCTGTCACTCTGATGCTTGCTTTGTGCTCTTAAGTGATCCTCTCATTTCCCGAGGAAAACAAAGCGTACTGGAGATATTTTAGATGTGAAGTTGGCATCCTTCCTGCCAATAGCTAAGTAAACATTGTGATTATTTTTTGAAATGCCGCCTTGGTTTAATGAGTTTTGAGATGAAAAATATAAGGAAGGTAATGAAGTCACAAAGTCAGGGTTTTTAAAATCTTAGGCAAATAAACCAATCTAAAATTATTAGGACTGTTTCTCCTGTTACTTTATTTTTGAACCTGTTGCTACTGGATGGATGGAAGGTCTTAGGGGGAGAGTCCTTGTGTTAGGGAGTCAGAGACACTGATGACAGGCACACTGCGTATATTGTAATACATGCTTGAGAAGTCACAATAATATTTCAGCCATAGGAGCTTAATTAAAATATTTAAAATCAAACCCCAAGACCACCAGGAAAGTTTCCTGAGCACAGAGCTGGGAGTAAGCCCTAAGCATCACCAGGGTGGCCCCTCAAAACAAATTATATGCAAATATTAGAGAGTAGATACACATATCAGTAATTAATTTCACTCAAAGAGATTATAATTGGTGAAAAGCTTCTGCACCTCAAAAGAAATGGTGCAGAAGCTTTTCAAAGACAATCCACAGAGTGGGAAAGGATATTCAACCAATACCCATCTGACAAGGGGTTAATATCCAGGATATATCAGGCACTGGTAGCACTCCACAAGAAAAAAACAGCCAACCCCATCAAAAAATGGGGAGAAGAAATGAACAGAAGCTTCCAAAAAAGAAGAAATTCGAATGGCCAAAAGGCATATGAAAAAGTGCTCTTCATCTTTAATCATCAGGGAGATGCAAATCAAAACAACAATGAGGTACCATCTCACACCACAGAGACTGGCACACATCCAAAACAGCAAGAACAACCGGTGCTGGCGTGGATGTGGGGAAAAAGGGACTCTGATCCACTGTTGGTGGGAGTGCCGACTGGTCCAGCCCTTTTGGAAAACAATTTGGGCATTCCTCAGAAAACTAGACATTGAGCTCCCATTTGATCCAGCAATAGCACTCCTGGGAATATACCTGAGAGACAACCGAAAACACATAGCAGAAACACTATCTGTACTTCTTTATTCATCTCTGCGCTATTCACTATAGCTAGAATCTAGAAACAACCTAAATGCCCGAGAACAGAGGACTGGCTAAAGAAACTGTGGTTCATCTACACTATGGAATAAAATGCGGCTGTCAGAAAAGATGAAATTATGAAATTTACCTGCAAATGGATGGACATGGAGACTATCATGCTGAGTGAAATTAGTCAGAAGGAAAAGGACAGATATAGAATGACTGCATTCATTAATAGGATATAAATAGATTCCAGTGTTTTACTAAATGTGGGAAATGGTAATGGCAGATTAAAACTCACCATTGAATATGCACAAAGAGACTTAAGTGATAAACTCTAAATATCTGCAGGGCTAGCCACAATGTGTAAAAAGAAGAGGGAGAGAGATGTAGAGACAGAGAGAGACAGAGAGAAAGAGAGGATACTGGGGTACCTGCTATTGAGGCAGCCTGGGGGTGGGCAGGAGGGGGTGGGGTACATTGGTGGTGGAAATGGGGCACTGGTGGAGGGATGGGTGCTGGTATACTGTACTACCAAGAACCAATTGGAACACCTTTGTAATTGTATGTCTCATGGTGGTATAATAAAAAAATTTAAAAAAGATATTATAATTGGATCATCCAAGACCCATCTTTTTTCTTTCTTCCTTAGGTATAGGATAGTTATTATGGTGGAAATAACAAGAAGTCCAGGATAAAATAAAAAAAATTCAGCCTCCTTTGCAAAATGTGACTGTGACTGAATTTTGGCCACTGAGAGTCAGCAGCGGATCTTGGGCAGGTCTTCCAGGAAAGTGCATAAAAGGTGGGAAGGATGACTGGCATACTTGCTAGTGCCCTTTCACCTTTTCCTTCTTTCTTCCTGGAGTGCAGACATGACAGTTGTGTCCCAACAGTCATCTTGGGCCAGTTGGAAAGTGACTTCCCTAAAGATGTAGAAATGAATCATGAGAAGGAAGCTTTTGTTGCACTTGACTATGCAACCCATCTTTATTGAACAAAATGGAAAATTCTAGAATATAGCACTTTTACAGTTTTAGAGAAAAAGATGGATTTAAAGCATATCACTTGATCACTTGATCACTTGAATCACGTTATTCATCAATTTGCTCGAGCGGGCACCAGTAACATTTCCATTGGACCCTATCACGTGCCAATGTAGCCCAATGGCATCTGGTTGATTCAGGAATATGAAAAGCCTCAAACCATTCCTTCAGGGTCTTGACAAAGAAGTCTGACCATCTTGTAGGTGGGCAGCCACGTGATCTTTTGACATCTGTTGGGATCCAGCTCTAGTCCAGTGGTTGTCTCCAAATTGCATTACATGTCCAGCCCATCTGATTTTCGATGCCTTGGCAAATGAGACAGCATCCCTGATTCTGGAATAGTGACAGAGGTCGGGGCTCCAGATTCCTTCTCTCACTTGAGTGAGGCGTTATATTCCAAGCATAGCTCTTTCAATTCTCTCTGTGAGACCAGAATAGCATTCTCATCCTGCTTTCATAGGGCCCAGGTCTCTGAGGCATATGTTAATGCAGGGAGAACGGTGGAGTCAAAGAGATGTGCCCAAGTCAGAGGTTCTTTGTCCTTTTAGCTATTTCTTCGATGCCTTTGAAGACATTCCATGCCTCTCTCTTCCTCCTGGGCAGCTCAGGTTTTAGGTCGTTCATCATGTTGACTTCTCGACCTAGGAACACATAACTGCTGCATTCAGAGATGTCTGTTCCATGTTCATTTTTCATGAACATTGTTCTGTTGAGATTCAGCTGTAGACCTACCTTTCCACATTCTCGGTCGAAGTCAGCCAGCATTTGTGCTGCTTGGCTAATGCTTGGTGTTATTAGAACGATATCATTGGCAAAGCGGAGGTGGTCTAGTTGCCAACCGTCTATCTTCACTCCCATTCCTTCCCATTCTAATTGTCGCATGATGTTCTCGAGGGTGGCACTGAAGAGTTTTGGTGAAATGGTATCACCCCATCGAACCCTTCTTTTGACATAAATGATCACTTCCTTGTAGAATGGTGATATCCTAGTGGTGAATCCATAATTCAGCTCACAAAGGATCTTGATGTATTGGGTTTGAATGCCCTGTTTGGCTATGGCTTCGATGACTGCTTCCAGTCTTCACAGAATCAAAGGCTTTCTTTAAATCAATGAACGTGAGACAGAGCAGCGCCTTGTACTCCCTACAAACGTAAATGAGCTTTGTTACCGTGTGGATATGGTCGATTGTGCTGAATCTTTTCTGGAAGCCAGCATGCTCGCATGGTTGTCCTTCATCTAGTGTTCTGCCAATCCTTTTCAGGATGACTCGAGTGAACAGTTTGTAGATGATGGACAACAGGCAGATGGGGCAATAGTTGCCAATGTAGTGAATGTCTCCCTTCATGAACAGTAGAACTGTCCTGCTGGTTTTCCATTGGGAGGGCACCTTGCATTCAGACAGGTAGCGTGTGAAGAGCCAAGCTAGTGTATTGATGAGTACTGAAGGCAGATTCTTCAGGTGTTCGGGTCTGACTTTGTCTGGGCCTAGTGCTCTTCCCTTCTTTACCGACGAAATGGCATGTTGGATTTCAGAAGGGAGAACGTTGGGAATGACATATCCATCCTGTGGAATTTGGCATGTGGGTAGGTGGACGTGGCTATCAAAGAGATCTGAGTAGAAGTCATGTATAATCTTCTCCATTGCCTTTCTGGAAGATGTGATAGATCAATGAGGGCATCGTAGGGCAGTCATCTTGATCTTATAGTTGGTGAAGGACAGGCAGCTGGTGCGAAAAAGCTTTTTCCCTGGCTTCTACTGCATCTTCCAGTATTTCTGCTCTTCTCTCTTTTGAGGTCTTTCTTTACCACTTCTCTGCACTGCTTTGCAAGCTTGGACGTTAGTATCTGGTCACCTAAGGCTCGCGCCTTGCCACGTTGGTGAATGAGCTTGAGAGTTTTTGAAGATAGGCATCCTTTTGTGTCTTTCTCTCTCTCTGCATTCTTCGCACAATCATGGAGATGCTGAACCAGTCGGTTGTATTCTTCATCAATGTCGTCAGTGATGGTATCTTCCCATGTTGCTGCAATGGTGCCAAAGAGTTCCCAGTTGGTGGTCATTCTGGGAGTTCTCCTCTTAAACTTGGCAGCCTTTTCTGCCCATTGTGGGAAGTAGAATTTTACATGAAAGAGACTGTGTTCTGATCCTGTTTGGAATTTTGGGACAACAGCGACATTGGTCAGGCAAAATGTTCGATTGAAGATGATGTGGTCAATTTCATTGTGGAACTGTCCACCGGGGAGATTCCCATGTCCAACGTTTCACTTCAGCCTTCTGGAACTGTGAGTTACCATGAATGGTCTTGGTGAACATGATGAACTCAGTCTCTCACCCTGTTCGTTCCATTCTAGGCCATGGGTCCCAATGTGCAGTTCTTCAGCCAATCTTCTTGGTCCTATCTTGGCATTAAAATCACCGACTATGATCTTGTAGTAGGTGTGATATTTTTTTATAGAACTTCTCCAGTTCCATGTAGACTTTCTCAATTTCATCTTCCTTGTATGTGGATGTTGGTCCGTAGACAACGAAGATAGAAATTGCTGCCTTTGGCCACATCTCTTCACGTGTAATCATCCTATCCATTTTGTTAGGCATTCAAATGAATCAATGTTGATGGCCATGTTCGTGTTGACAAGGACACTGATGCCACTGATGACTCTTTTGTCGCATGTACCAAGGAACAGTTCTTCTCCGTGTCAAATACAGCATGATGTGACTGACATCTCCTCGTCTCAGTCAGACCAATGATGTCGTACTTGATCTTTTGTGCTTGCACCATGAGATCTTCGATATATGCTTCCATTGCCAGCATATGTGCATTGAAAGTACAGACAGTCATGTTAGTCCTTCTTTGTTTAGACAGCCTAGGTTGGCCATGAAATTTTATCAGGCACTGCTTGTTCGCCTTTTTTCTGCAGCCATATTAAGGGCTCTTTCAGGGTCAGGAATATAAACATTTTTGTTACTTGTTTTGGCATATTGAATACGCATAGGACAGCTTGCCAGGCTCTGCCTTGTGGGTGCTATACACTCAGTAGCTTGTAAGGCTCTCTCAGAGGGGTGGGTAGAATATTCATGGTAATTTGGAGGTAAATCGCACAGCACACAGTGGCCACGCACAACAGGGAAAGCTGGTATCTGCTCTGCAAATATTAAGCTGGTATCTGCTTTGCATATATCTGCTCTGCATACATTATTTGTATATATAATATATGCTCTGCATATATTATAGCATATATTAAGTTTATTACACAAGAATTCACTGTCATTAAGAATAGCTAAAAGCCAGAAACACCATCTGCATTTCTATGTTTATTGCAGCACTATTCACAATAGCAGAATCTGGAAACAACCTGAGTGCCCGAGAACAGACAGCTGAACAAAGAAACTATGGCACAACTACACAATGGAATGCTAAGCAACTGTTAAGAAAAAATTAAGTCATGAACTTTGCCTATAAATGGATGGACATGGAGAGTATCATGCTGAGTCAGAAGGAAAAGGATATAGAATGACTGCATTCACTTGTGGGATATAAAAAAATAGCAGTATAAGACTAATATCCAAGGCCAGGGAAAACAGTGGTCAGGAGAATGTGTCAATGGTTAGACTCTACCCAAAGCATGCGGGGTGGGTGGGGGTAGAACAGGGCATAGGAAAGATAGAGAAGGGACCAGTTTGACAATAATAGTTGGAAATGGTAACACTAGAATAGAAATGAGTATTGAAAATAGGTAAAGGATTATACATGAAAACCATTCAGTGCCTGTATTGCAAACCACAATGGGCAAAAAGAGAGAGAACAAGAGAGAAGAAAAATTGACTCCATAAAGTCAGGTTTTGGGGAGTTGTGGATAGAAGGGAAACTGGGGACATTGATTGGTGTTGGGAAACATACACTGGTGAAGGGATGTGTGTTGGAACACTGTATGACTAAAACCCAATCATGAACAACTTTGTAATGGTCTGTCTCACCAATTTTTTATTGTAGACTATTGAGAAAAAGAATGGCTAATAGCTTTCTCTAATTATTAGGATTCATAATCCTTTAGTAAAGATGACATTTGTATTATGGAATTAGTCTGTTGCTCCTCATAGTAGATGCGTACCAGAACAGTCTTCCTTTCATTCAGACCTCTCCTGAGAGAAAGTCTTTACCAAGAAAATTGGTAGGAGTCTGTTTCTCTATTTTCATTCCCTAGTGTCTTATTTAAAATATTGTCAGATGAGCCAGAGAGATAGTAAAGTAAACAGGGCACTTGTCGTATGTGGTTGGTCCAGAACTGATATCTGGGACAAGGGTCTCCTGAGCACAGAGCCAGGAGTAAGTCCTGAGTACCACTGGGTGTGAACCAAATCAAATAAAAACACAGAGATGTCAGATGACTTTTGTTTTATGTAAGTGAACCTGATACTTGAGAACACACTTAAGTACCAGAAACATCACATTTTTTCATGGAGAGGAACAACTTCTGGCAGTGTTCAGGGATGTCTCCTGGCTCTGTGCTTAGGGATCACTCCTAGAGAAGTTCAGAGGACCATGTGTGATACTGGGGATAGCACTAAGGTTGATGGCATACAAAGAAAGAGCTTAACCCTGTCCCTGCATTATTTTTCTAAATCAATTTGGCACAAAATGAATTGCACATCCCATGTAGCTAACTGGCAATAATTATAATCCTAGTCCGGTATAGGGGACTCACAGCCTCTGAGTCTTGGCTGGTGAGAAAACTGCTAAGATGCCTGACCAAGGACTGGAGAAAGCTCAGTGCAGCCCATGCTTTGCTAGCAGGTAGCTGGGGTTAAATCCTGGGCATTGCATGATTCATTCCTGAATACAATCTGGAGTGAACCCTGAGTACCAATCAGGGAGTCACCCTGACATCATTGAGTGTGCCCTCTACCACCACCCCCAAAAAAATTTCTTTCCAGAGAGAGGCGCACAGGCCCTGGAAATCTTGTCTTGGGCAAGCACTGATATCTCTGGCCAGGCAGGCACCCCGGGCAATGAATAAAGCATCTGTGGATGTGTCAAGGAGACACATGTCTGCTCTTGTGCTGTCCGTGGATTTCTAGCACTGACATCTATCACCTCAACATCCTTTAACTCATAACTCTATTCCTAATGAGGAAACTCCTTCCCCAAGACCAGCCTCTGGCTCTAAGTGCAAGCTTTTTCCTGCACCCCACTCTTGGAGGGACCCCACGTTGTCACTTCTGAGAGCAGGTGTTTCTGAGCCCTAAGATTCAGAAGAAAGACTCTGGGGGTAGGAGAGTCTTACTTAAATACTTCTGCTCATACATCTGCTTAAATACCTGCTCACACATCTCAGAGCCTTTCCTAGGAGGATGCTGTACTTTCATTACTTTCAGTTGTATGAACCCAGTAGACTCTGAAATGCCTACAGTTCTTTGAATTTCTACAGCTCCATCTGATGAGTTGGCCAGTTCATACATCAACCATATATAGAATGGGTAAAAGGCCTAGAAAAAAAATGAAAGGCAACGGCAGAATGGAAGGGAATGTGGAAATGAATTAGGAGAGAAGGGTGTGTGTGTGTGTGGGGGGGGAAGATGGAGAAAATGTGAGAGAATCAGGAAAGTAGTAGCTACTGGAGCGGGTTGGCAATGTCTTGAGAGAACTGGCGATTTTGTGAGGGAGGGATGAAGGAGATGAAGGAGCTCACCTATCATGGACAGCAGAGCAACTGTTTGTCTCTGCAATGATAAAGAACTCAGGTTGTTTGAGATTTTTCTATATTGAAGTCATATGAAAGAAAGTAGACAGATTAGACCTTTTGCAGTTGAAAGGTGAGATGAAGTGTCATTTGATGCAAGATGCACAATCAGACCTTATAAACATCCAACTCTGAGCCAGAGAGATTGGTACAGTGTATAGCATGCTTGCTTTATACAACTTTTACCCAGGACTGGTCCTTGGCACTACATAAGGTCCCCGAGCCCTACCAAGAGTGATTCCTGAGTACAGAGGCAGGAATTAGCCCCTGAGCACTGCCAGGTTTGACTCCATTCTCCCACAAACCAAAAAAAAAATCCCTGCACTTGTATTTCCTTTGAAATATTTCAAAGGAAATATGGAATACTGCCATATTTCTTTGCTTTGAGGCCACATCCAGTAGTGCTCAGGGCTTACTCCTATGCTCAGGGATTGGAGGGACTTGGGGGATGCTCTGGGTGACAGTGATTGAACCCAGGCCAGCTGTGTACAAGGTAACCATCATAATCCCTGTACTGAATCTATGCACCCCTGCCCTTGTATTTTTTGGAAACCACTGCTGAGTGGAGGCACGGGACACAGAGGACAAGTTTCTGGTTGTTTTCCTACGGCACTGATCCTGCTTCCCCTGTAGGCTGCTCCACACCTGCACTTTCATGCTCCCTGAGCCAGGCAACATGGCATCACACAAGAGACTTTGTTGATGCTCCCCAGTGGTTGTCTGGGGCCCCAGAGGACTCATGAGGTCACATTCTGACAGTTTTGCCACTGAGGGCACTTGCGACTCCCCAGGTGATGGGGTTCAGGCTTGTTTGGGTTTGCCGCATGTAATGATAGTCCCTGCCACTCGTGTTGTTGAATTCCGAGCAGGGGCTGGGGCGTTCCCCCCCTCTGATTAACATGCCTGTCTGACTCGTTCACCTGCCTGCAGAAGGGGAAACCAAGCTTACCAAGCTTAAAGCTCAAGAAGCTTGAATCACTTTTGTTGTTGTTCTTGGCAGAGCAGTTCATGGGTTCTGTTTTCTCTAAGTGCTACTTGTAGCCACATTAAAAACAAAAGCAAGATGGGCAACTCCTTCCATCTTGCCTTTCTCCCAGCCCACTCTTGTCCTGCAGTAGATGGAATAAGCTGAGGTCACGTGCTCCCAGTGGCATCCACATGCAAGAAACATTTTCTTAGCTAAAGGCAAGGTTAGGGTCAGCCTGGAGAGGCCCAGTGTAGGGTACACAACATGGAAAAGCATCGATTGGGAGAGCATATACCTTGATTATTCCCTTGGCAGACAAACCAACATGTGCAAGTGCCAGGTCACAGGATGAGAAGAGTGAGGAGCATGAGAGCATGAGCAGGATGAAGAGAATGAGGAGCATGAGAGCATGAGGATCACCTGCTGCACTCATCTATCCAAAGCTGCAGTGCTTTGCCCACAGCTTGATGCTGTGTTTCTCTACTGGCCTCAGTTCCAGTGCAGAGAATAGCAGGGAGACAATCCTCCAACCCTCCAGCCTTCAGGAGTGCAGACAGCAGGGAGACAGTCCTCCAACCCTCCAGCCTTCAGGAGTGCAGACAGCAGGGATACAGTCCTCCAACCCTCCAGCCTTCAGGAGTGCAGACAGCAGGGAGACAGTCCTCCAACCCTCCAGCCTTCAGGAGTGCAGACAGCAGGGAGACAGTCCTCCAACCCTCCAGCCTTCAGGAGTGCAGACAGCAGGGAGATAGTCCTCCAACCCTCCAGCCTTCAGGAGTGCAGACAGCAGGGAGACAGTCCTCCAACCCTCCAGCCTTCAGGAGTGCAGACAGCAGGGAGACAGTCCCTCCGGCCTTCCAGCCTTCAGGAGTGGTTTCAACCTTTGAATGACAGAAATTGTTGGGCAAATGCCTCTGGTTGAACTGACTCAGAGGCAAATGATCTTAGATGGTTCTGCAGCCGAAGAGCCTACCAGGGGTTTCTTCCAGGCCATGTGGTCAGTCAGTACCTTCTAATGAGAAATGTGGCAGACAGGCTTAGTGACTACTCCCCCAAAAGGCACAGTTGTCCCCAATGAAGGTCTCCCTGATCTAATATGTCCATGGTTAATTCCAGCTATTCTTTCTGTTATCCGGCTGTGGAACTTGAACAAGCTTCTGTCAGAACTTCCGGATCTCGCTGATGGGAAGCCTCTCAAAATGGGGCATAGAAGTGTCAGCGGTGGGGATATGCGTGCTGCACACCTGCATGGTTGGGGTGTGTTTCCTGTCTCAGGGCCTCTCTCTTCCTCTAGTTGTCCCTGAGTTCTGGTTTGGGGTCCTACTGACTCAGGGGTACCCGTGACTTAGGTGGGTCCTTGAATTCAGGCGCAGGCTTAGGTGGGTGCTGGAGAAATAAGAGGAAACACAAACAACTCAGATCTCAGGATTAGGGGTGGGTGGTGAATTGGGTAGCCCCAGTTGTTTGTGGGAAGAGAGCAGTAGCCCACTAGCAGGCAGGGAGCAGCAATTCTGCTGGATAGTGGGTCAGCGTAGAAGAGCAGAGCAAGGAGGACCCATGAAATCTGGTCCTTGCAGGGTTTGCTGACTGCCCTGCCATGTGCTGACTGCCCAGCCAATGCAGGGCCATGGGGGAGCCTGTGGAAACAGCCAAAATGTTCTGTGGGATCAGTCACAAGAGTGTGCAACCTCAGGCTAGCATGGGGGATCTGCCAGGTGCTCATGGGGGATCTGCCAGGTGAGCATGGGGGATACTCCAGATGATCATGGGGAATCTGCCGGGTGCTCATGGGGGATCCTCCAGGTGATCATGGGGGATCTGCCAGGTGAGCATGGGGGATCTGCCAGGTGAGCATGGGGATCCTCCAGATGATCGTGGGGATCTGCCGGGTGAGCATGGGGGATCTGCCAGGTGAGCATGGGGGATCTGCCAGGTCAGCATGGGGGATCTGCCAGGTGCTCATGGAGGATCCTCCAGGTGATCATGGGGGATCTGACAGGTGCTCATGGGGATCTGCCAGGTGAGCATGGGGGATCTGCCAGGTCAGCATGGAGGATCTGCCAGGTGCTCATGGGGGATCTGCCAGGTGCTCATGGGGATCTGCCAGGTGAGCATGGGGATCTGCCAGGTGAGCATGGGGGATCTGCCAGGTCAGTGTGGGGGATCCGCCAAGTGAGCATGGGGAATCTGTCATGTGAGCATGCGGGATTAGTGAGGTGTGAATTAGCCAGAGTCCAGCACCTCTATCTGTTCCTGCCTTCATGCCTCAGGTTTTCCTGGTGTGCAGAATCCACAAGCCCAGGACCCTCATGGACCTCTAGTTGTTGGCTTTTATCTGTGTCTGGCAGGGTGCATGTAGGAACATAGCTCTCAGCGGAGAATTCCCAACCTGGATCATACCTGGTGCCACAAAGCCTGTTTCCCTGCTCAGAACATCTATCTGGCCCTCTGCCTGCCCTGATGATTCTATCAAAGCTTTGCTGTTCTATCTGGAGGAGCCTTGATTGCAAATACAGGCTCATTGAAGAGCTGGAAAAGAGACCCTGGATTCCATTACCAGATAAGGGAAATGAGGATCTTGGTAAAGCTGTGGCTGGGGTGAGAAGGAGCAGGGGCCTGAGACAGAGCCTAACTTCATTCAGCAAGGAACAGAACCCAGGAGGAGCAACATCGGTGTGATTTCTAACTGCCACATTGTGCGGCATAAGAACCAAATGGCAGAGGTGGGCCAGGGTCAGTGCAGTGGACTTGGTGTAACCCTCAAATGTAGAAGAGCCTTGGATTTTATCTCTGGCCTTCATGGTGTCCTGAACACTGCCAGGAGAAATTGCTGAAGCCCCCGAGTATAGTCTAGTATGGCCCCATACCAAACTAAACAAGAGCAAGGTAGGAACAAATAAACAGGATAAGGATGCCGTGGAATCTGAGAAGCAGGTGCTGCCTTATCAGAGTAAATAAGCAGCATCTTTTGAGCATTTCTGATATGCCCAACCACTGAACTTACATCACAAGCCATCATAGGCCCTAGAAAACTAGCAAAAGGCTGATAGAATTTCAGGAGCCTATGCAACACACCTCATTTTAACCACCTTGGGTGCTCAAAGGTCACAATGTGACTGACCGGTCTGTGTCGAGACAGACACTCAGTGAGAATGACCCCATAGCAGAGACACCAAATTCAGGTCGAGGGGCAGGGGGCAGGGGACATCAGAGACTCACTATGCTTGGGACCATCACCCCAGAGGCTATTTGCACTCAGAGGCTGATGGACAATGTGGGTCCTATGCCTTGAAACTGGCCTTTAGTTTCCCCCTGTGCCTGGTTCAGGCTATGGAGTGTCTCCTCCCTTGGTGCCAGAATCTTTAGGGGCTCTCAGGCCCTGCCTGCCACCCACTGTGCAAAGACTTGCCTTTTGCAGGCTGCTTGGCTGGCGTCCCCTTGTTGGACTCCAGATGCCCTTGAACAGTTTCCGACTATCCAGAATCAATCACGATGGACTCAGGTTCAGTGTAAGGGCTGTTGTGTTTGGACAGGACAAAGAACGCTTGGCAGAACTGTTTAGTGTCTGTCACACCATTTGTTTTGTTCCCCAAGTGAAAGGAACAGAACATACAGGTGGGCAGGCCTGGAGGGTCAGCGATGTCCTTTCTAACAAAACAACATGTTTCAGAAATATCCAAGCACAGTATGATTATGACTTCCAGGACTCTGGCTGTTTTCTGTTTGCAAATGTCCTTGTTTGCTGGACTGACGAATGTCTTTGAGCTGTGAGGCCCTGCTGATGGAGAAAGCATCAGGCTGTGTGCCCTTTTTCCCAAGAATGTTTATCGAGGCACCGTGATTTGCAAAGTTGTTCATAACAGTTTCAGGTATACAGTGTTCTACCACCGATTCTGCCACCAATGTCCCCAGGTTCCCCCCCCATTCCCCAGCCTGCACCCTTGACAAGCATAAAACAAATTTACTTCCAGTATTACTTGGTCCAATATAACTTAAGGGAATGGCAAAGAGATTTATCAGAAAATAAAACCATAAAAGTCAATTTGTGATGATGAATTGCTATATTTTTAACCTTTCCTAATCTAGATGAGTACAACTATATACACCACTTCTTTCCTTTTTTTTAGTACTGGTAAATTTTTGTAATTCACCTAGAAATGTACAAATAAATAGTCCACAAAAGCATGGAGCAAGATTAAATGTACATTCTGTCCTCATTTCACAGTCAGATGTGTGGGTCCCTGAAACACTTGTATCCCAGGGGCTCAGGACCATTCTGGCTGATGCCTTTTCATCCCTGACAAATCTGAGTTCACTGGAGTCCCAGCCCTTCTCCACTTGCTTTTTTCAGTTGTTTTCCTGGTTATTTTCTCTGGCTTCTCTCCTACATCCCTCTTGCCATTGGCCATTGCTCTCACTCGAATATTTGGCTGCCCTGTGGGCGGAGGCCATGGGTTGGAACCACCCCTCTCCCTTGTATCTGTCTTTTCACGTGTCTTACTGCTCACCCTAATTCTCTTACCACAACAAAGAGCTTCTCTGCCTCTGTGTCTATACCAGTTAAGGGAAAACTCCATCTCTGCCTCATTCAGTCTGTCTTGTTGGCTCAGAATATTGCTTTTGTCTTGATGTTATCTCCCCCCAGCCCAACTCCTCAATTTAGCCTTCACACAAATAATCCCACCCACTTCAACCTCGAGGGTCCTGGCCAGGGCTGGTAGAAAAAAGGCTTGAGAGAAACATTGATTTTCTAGAACGCTTCTTCTAAGGAATGCTGATGATTTCTTGGGGAGAGGGGTGGGATAAGCCCCTCTTCCTGCTCTGTCATGGAACAGGCATTGCCTGCCTTTTTCTGCTTTGAAGAATGATTTTAGGTTGGGGGTTTGGCTTCTACCCTTGTTTGTCTCCATGCTGCCAAGGCCTGTAGTTGGGGAACTTGCTGGGGTTTCCCCAATGGAGATGAAAAGTTTGTTCCTGGGGAGAGAATGCGGGAACCTGCTAGGAGTGTGCACTGTGAACAGAGGCCGCAAATGGGGATGTGGAGAGTGGAGATTTCATATGTGGAACCACGTGAGACCTGGACATAGGGTACCAATGGGACCTGGGGACGTGGGAGGTACAGGGAAGAATGCAAGAGGGGGAAGCACTGAACATTTCTGAGATCCTCTGCAATGAGGGATGTCAGGGGTAGTGGTGGGTGAGGAGTTGGCTTTCAAACTCAAGATGATACTAAGGGGCCCCTAAACATAGGCTTAAGATCAATCAGGAATATGGCATTCTTAAAGGGGCCACAGAGCTTTCTCCCACTTTTTACTTGCTCTGTGTCCTTTCAAACAATAATTCTCGGTTTCCTAGTGTCAACTGGGCATCCAACAACAGGCTCCAATTCTGACAATAACGGAGTTGGTACAGATTCTAGGAACAAAGGGCTCAGTCCCACAAGACTCATCTCAACAAATTTATTTACTTCAGACAAACAGTCTTGGGTCCCTCTGGACTTCTGGTCAACAAGTAACACACTTGGAGATGATCAAGATCCTATACCAGGCTCAATAATATGCAGTCATGGCTGGAGAACTTACGAAATTGCTTTATTTACTATTGATATTTGATGATAGTGGATAGAACTTGGCATTAGCCAAGTGGAAGTGATGCATAGAACAATATATGGGGAGGTGGCCTGGAGTTTCTATGAACCTCCAAGTATTTACCTACTAGAAAACTCCCTGAACACTATGGATTAAAAATTATTGGGGTTCTATCATAGTTTGAATAAATTACTACTCATTTCCAAGTACTCCAATATCCAGCCTCTTTTCTTTCCTTGGAATCAGCATCCTGGTAAGTTCACCTGGCACCAACTAGAGAGCTCTAGTCACATGGAGTGGAACCTGATAGGGTCTGGGTGGTTGGCCGGCTAGGTGCTCTGTTGGATGGAACACCTACCCTTGTGTCCAGGGGAAGCAGTGTTGCACAGGCAGGGATTGCCCAGGATTACCTCAAGTCCCCAAACTGAAGTGTGTGCAGAGGTCCCTTGGAACTCTTAATGGGTACCTAAGTTTCCCACCAGCCCTAACCCGACCATGTCTTGACTTTTCTTGGTCCTGCAACTGGTGCTGGTGAATTCAAAATTCTTTTTTTTCTGGAGCAACAGATAGACAGGTAACTTGGGGAGACCACCCAAGATTTCAAGTGGATAACATCATCTTGATATAACATCAACTTGAAAGATGCAGGCTTCCTGTTCTTAATATGTGGGGTGAGAGGGATGACCCAGTGGCCCAATGGTGTGCCTGGTACTGTGTACATCTTGGCCAGGTTGGGGGAACACCCCTAGTTTGCAGCATTTCCAGTTTCATGGTATAAATTCTTTACTATGACTGACTTCCAATGACCAACGCTATGTTAACAAACAGAAGTGGGATGAGATGTGTGGTCTTCACAGTCAGAAATGAAGCCAATTGATACAACAGACAAAAAATCGCCTAGGACAGACCAGAGTTAATAGCATCTGATGGTGAAATGTGATGTGACATGATGTACGTTTGTAATCCCTTGGAGTCTCATAAAATGCATTTATTTGTCAGAGCCCATATTTCAGTTTTTACTAATACTCAAGTATAAAAATTGCTCCTCAAATTCATGAACATTTGGAAACCAGCTTCAAATAGACACAAACAAGTCCTGTTGATGCTGGTCTCTGTCCTAAAGAAAATGTGATTTTTGTAGAAAGTGGGGACTGTTTCTTTAGAGTGCACAGATGAAATATGCAAGCGATAATATGACAGGGTTGTGGGGTAGTTATACTGGTGGGGCCTACGAGTCCCTGTGCGTAGTTTGCTACTTACCAGTACAATCTATCTCAGGCGCTCATATTTGAGGTTCTTGTGCCAATTTGTTTTCCAAAACTACAATATTTATGGATACATGTCATTGCTATTTCTTTTTCTCTTTTGAGATTTATTTATGAGTCTCTGAAGCAGGAATGGTAGATGACTTACATATCAGTGGCAGTGGGATATGGTTGTAGCTTCTGGAAGTACAGGAATGTGGGCAGAGAACATTGAGCCCTACTCTGACAAGACTTGGAGTTTTCAGCCAAAAGAACTGCATGCACCTGGATTTTTTGGCAGGTTGGAATCACAGTGGAGCTCAGTTGTGAGGTGGTGAGGCCTAACTGGAGTCATGGTGTCAGCTGTTGGTGTATATCTACGGTTGTAGGAACTTGGGTAGGGTGGGAAAGTGCTTTGCCCACCTCCTGAGATTGCCCTAGAGGTATTGGCAAGACTGAGTATCCCAGAAATATTTGCAGCTAATTGATCTCTTTTAAGATTTAAATATGAGTCTCTGGATCATGGCTGGTAAATGAGCCTACGTGGCGGTGGTAAGGGTGGGGTGTTAGTGTGGTTATTTTATCTTATGAATAGTGGGCCCCCGGCATGAACCCAGAGCCATGGCAGAGCCTGGCAAGCTACCCGTGGTGCATTTGATATGCCAAAAACAGTAACAATAACGGACCTCATTCCCAATGAATGGAGAGGGTTGTGGGGTATCCCAGGGCTGTGTACTCTTAGGCCCCACCAGTATAACTACCCCACAACCCTGCCATTACTGGCGCCCACTCGAGCAAATCGATGAAGAATGGAAAGACAAATGACAAGCAACATGGATACTGTTAAAAGGGAAAATGTATTGGCATAATGGCAGAATGGGCAGGGAAAAGAATACAATTTTTCCTAAGCACATTGACACATTTGAATAGTCATATCTGTATGGTATTTGGGGCGTATAAAGTACTGTTGCAGGACTCCTAAGGGCCGCTGCATCTGCTCTGGATTGCCTCCCGCAAATCACTCCGTAGATAAGGGGGTAGTCTAAATGTGGCAGTTTATCTGACCATGTATGCTGTACTAGCTGGTATAAATATTCTCCCATGCTATCACAATCATTGTGGGACTAGCTAGATCTTACCAGCATATTAGCCTGGCCACATAGGACACCTAAGTAATTAGACCAGAGAGAAATGCTGTTTGCTTCCAAGCAAACAAGCATGGCTCCCCTGATATGCTCAAAGGCAACTAAAATATAAAACTACAATGAAGTAGAGGAGACTTGTGAAGGCTTGGAGAAATATTTAACTGGCATTGGTGTTGGTCAAGGTACAGAGACATGCCATCTCAGAAACCCCCTTCTCTACACTACAAAAGCATTCCTAAGCAGATTTCGGCTCAAAACATTAGCACAGTAAAGGCCCTAGGTGAGGTGCAGGGAGGGATTACCTAAGGGCATTGACCCTCCCTGCTTTCCATAACAGTGGGAGGAAGGTCTGAGTTACAGGGATATAAACTAGCCGGTTCCCGCTCCCGCTTCCCTTCTTCTTCCTTGTGGGATCTCTCTCCTTGTGAGCGTTCATTCCCCTTGGAAGCTTTTACACGTGGTGGTCGCCATATTGGCCTACACGTGGCTGGGGTTCTAGCCTGGAATCCTAAGCATCGGGTTTTTCCTTTTGCTGATTTGTATGCCTGGACCTGTGATAAGTAAAGCCTTTTAAAACTGCATCGGATTCCTGAGTTTTCATCCGTTCCTCGCTGGCTTCGGAGGTAGAAGGGAACTCGCTTCCCGGCACTGTCAGGGACCCCGTGGAGCGCCCGACAAAGTACAACTCTTTTTTTTTTAAATTTTGAATGTAAACACTGTGGTTTACAAAATTGTTCACAATACAGTTGTTATGGACCTCCAATATTCAAATAACAATCCCACCACAAGCGTGACCTTCCCTCCCCATTTTCCCAGCCATCCCGCAAGCCTACCCCTTAGCAGGCACACAGTAATTTATTTTACATTGATTGTTACAACTAAATGACTAATGGAATTATCAAAATTTTATTCCAGTAAAATAAACCAATGGAAATTTCAAAATTTTATTTCAGTAAAATAAAATTTGTGAAAACTGTTCTATCTCACCACCGGGTCATTAAGTCCTTATCTGATGTTTAACCAAGCTGTTGTTAGCTAAGTCTTCTGTGCTATTGTTTTTGTTTTTATAATTCAGTTGGCTTCTATTCTACATTTTCATTTAAGTTGGTGTGCTCCTATTGTGGAATTTGGAGGTATCCCAGGGCTGTGTACGTCAAAACTTCAGGATCTTTATGGGTGAATCTAAGACAACTCTGCCTGTCATTATCTCTTACTGCCTTTTTTAATCACTTGGCTTTCTATATTAATAACTGCTGACTTTCCTAGATTCACTCCCACATGTGAATGTAAGCTCTTAACTATGTCTCCTTTTAATGTGTAATTTCTTTCTGAAATAAAATCATTTGTGAATAAAAAACAAAAACAATTGATAATGCTCTGGTTGTGGGGAAGTGGGTATGGCTGCCTGGGTTTTCAGAAGCACAGAGGTGGGGGTGGATGCCTACCCCTGCTCTAAAGAGATGCCAGAGTTCCTCCGCCTGAAAATGGGTATGTACCTGGAATATTTGCTGTTTGGTGTTTCTGTAGAGATGATTTACAGCAAAGTAAATTTGGGCCTTAGGTATAGCAGCAACTGTGGACAGTGGTGTGACTGCCAGGGTTTTGGCAGGATACGACGCAGTCAGCCCTTCTCCGAAGGGCACCTCAGGTTTTCAGCCAGGAGACTGGTATATCCATTAATTGAAGCAGATTGGTTTACATTTCCTTAAAGATTTAGCCATGAATCTCAGGAATCTATTTTGATATGAAAAGGTTTGAAGGTTGATCTGAAGAGTCTCTTTTGCCTGGGATCCGTGCTGCTTGACTGCGATGCTGTACAGCTGAAACCGAATCGCTTTCTGCGTCCAAGTAGGCCATATTGTCTGAGTTCAGACACATACGACACAAGTTTCTTTCCTCAAATTTTATTTTATTAAAGCACTAGGAGTTACAAAATTATCCATAGTTGGGTTTTGGACATACAATGTCCATCACTGATATTGCCACCACAGTGTTAACAACTTCCCTCCACCAGTGTCCCCAAGTTCCCTTCCCTAGCCCTGCCTCAGCCTGCCATCTTGACAGGAACCTTTTAAGTTTGCTTATTAAAGTTTGGGTCTTGTGATTTCAGTGTTGTTGGCTCTGGTTTGGATACCTGGCTTTGTCATTCCTTCACACCAGTGATGTACCTGAGTCCCCTTGAGACCTCCCCCACTATTTCTCCTCTGTCTTCCCCACTTTCCCTTCACTCTGTTCCGTTCCTTTTCCTCCCTTTACTCTGCGGCCAAGGGTGATCTAGACATTCCCCCTTTAAAACATTGCATTTCCCCATCCGGTTGCTCTAATTACCACATATAAGTGACATCATTTTGTTTTCGTCCTTCTGGTACAACTCTTGAAGAAGCGAAACTAAATTGCCCCATGCAGGGATGAGCATGGTAATAACACAGTAGAGAAAGGTGAGAAAACAGGAGAAAATAGCAGCCTCTGTTCCTCCAGAGGATGAGTATGATTGGGAGGCAGGCCTGCAGGGTGAAGGCAAAGTTTCATCACGGGTCATGTGTTTACCTGAAGAAGCACCATTAAGCTTGATGTTTGCTTTATGCAGCTTTCTGTACTTGTGGCATATTTAACAATAGAAAGCTAAATGTATGCATTGGTCTATACACAAATTTATGTATGTGTACACATAGACACATGCACAGTGTAAATATTCACTATCTCGTTTTCATCTGCCTTGGTGAGAGGTCTGACATGGGAAAGCTGCCGCATAACCGGTTCATCCAGGCGCTGTGCTGTTGGCCAGCCTGTGGAGAACTGGAGCTAGGGAGCCCCCACGTTGGCTGGAACTCCTTGGAGTTCTGAGTGCTGAGTTCCCAAGGGGCCAACTGCCTCTAGGCTGTCACTGCTGCTGTTGCAGCAAGCCAGCCAGTTTTTCTCCGAGGGAGTGAGCTCAGGTCTGGCCAGGCAGATCTGATTGGGGATGAGGTGGTGGACCACCCCTGCCAGGAAGAGGAGCTGGAGACAGACTCTCCGGCTCTGCACCGGAACATGGGTTGGAGCCAGGGCTGCGGCTCCTAGCAGGACACAAAGGCTTCCTGTTCTCCCCGCCCTCCACAGGGCCGTGCTCTCAGCAGCACACGGCCGCCGTCTGTGGCCACTTTCCTGTAAAAGGCTCCTTCCTGCAGGGCAGTGCCCTTCTCAGAAGTGAACTTTCACTTTCTAGGCAGGGACAGCTGTGGTTAAGGGGAAGAGAACATTCCTGCTCTCAGGCCCAGAAAGGGTAAATGAGAAGGGCCAGAAGTTCCTACCAGTCAAAGGGCTGAGAGGAAGGACTGTCCCAAGGTCAACGGGGGGGGAGGAGGGGGGTTGGCTGGTGCAGTGTCTGGATTCCAGCCTGTTCCAAGGTTGGCTCAGCCTTGGCGGCAGCAGGCACAGTGGGTCTTGCCCTTGGCACCACTAGGGCTGTGGGTCTGTCTTCTGTCGCATTTAAGCTCGGCTTGGTAGCTTCTTCCTCCATGTGCCGTGAAGCACCGTCTCCTAATCTCAGGGTACCTTGTCTGGACGATACTGCGCTCTATGTTTTGAAAGTGAATGACATTTCTATAATTTTAATGGACTTCAGAGATTTACAAGTGCATTTCTTTGAATTCTTGTTTTTAACTGATTTATGGCATCTGCAGCTCTGAGGCTGAATAGCTTTCTGCTATTTCACCATCTTCTTGGCTGAATTTTTGTTTGGCTTGATTTGATTTTGAAAATCAAAAGAAGGGGCCTGCTTTAGATATAGTCCTGTCTTGGGGGTTGGCGTAGATTATTCTCTTGAATTGCTTTGCATAACATTTTTCTGTGAAAGCAGTGAAGGATAAAGGCAGTTCCTCATTTATCTCTTAAAGGGAGGGGAAATTTGTGGTTATGGGAAGTATCAGAACCTTTCAAGCATATTTGGTCATAGAGGTTTTCTGTAAGCCTTTTGTCAGGCTCTTCTGACTTTAGGAACTTTATTTTGCGTGAGCAGAAATATTTAGAGAGAAATTCCTATGCATGGATGCAAAGAATTATCACAAAGCAGAGAGTTCTTGCTTCTCAGTTTTTATCCCATAAATGCTATATGTCTTTCAGCTCACCTGGCTGGAATTTACTTTCCCACACTCCACTCTAGTCAACAGTGAATGTTTGTCACATCGGGAACAGCAAAGGCTCCCAGCACAGGGACGCCCTGACTACCCCAGACCCAGCTCCACCACCACTCATCATTGTTTTTTATTATACCACCATGAGATATACAATTACAAAGATGTTCATAATTGGGTCTCATTCATACAGTGTTCCAGCACCCATCCCTCCACCAGTGCCCCATTCCCACCACCAAACACCATGCATCATTGTAAACAGTCACTGGCCAAAACAACAACTACATTTCCTGGAATAGGATTGCTCAGCACCAGAGAGCAAAGCTGAGAAGCGTCATCTTGACCTCTGCCTCCTCTGCGCACAGTCTGACCTTCTAGGCTTAAACATTGGATCAAACACACCCTTCATCTCGTAATCTTCCTGCTGGCCACAGTTCCAGCTACCACTAGCGCTCTGGCCAGCAGTAGCCAGCAGGGGTTTAAGTGCTGTCTTTGGGTTATGTCACTCTCATGGTACTGGTATAGAGTCACAGTGAACCTTGCCTGAGTTTGGTTTTGCCAAATTCAAGTAGATGAGAGTCTTAAAAACAAGATAAAAGACTTCATTCTCCTATGTGAAACCAAGGATACACAGGAAAGAGTGATCAACTTATGAAGACAGGAGCCCTTGTCTCACTAGTAACAGAAGAGAAAATGAAGGGGAGGTCTGCAGAAATGCGCAGTTTGGCCTGTCACTTGCTCCAGATGACGCATGTCAACAATGGAGCCAAAGGAGGGAAACACGGCTCCAGGGCTTCCAGGCAGCAGAGGGGCTTCTTGCCATTCTGGGTGGACAATGAAGGTCACATTTTTCATAGTCATGAACCTGGGGAGCTGCCGAGAATTCCTTCTTGCAGAATCTTGCAAACTGATTTTAGACCCCAAGGCCTAAGGATTTGCAAACTGATTTTAGACCCCGGGATTTCTGCACCTGAATTAATTAACAGATGGAGTCAGGAGAGAAGACAGTGGAGAAGGCAGTTGTTCACAGACAGACAATGCAGTTCAACCCTGCCAGGAGTGATCCCTGAGCTCAGAACAAGGAGTAAGCCCTGAACATAGAGTTGGTGTGACGGCCCCAATGAAACAACAACAAATCCAGACCAGACCCCGATCACAACCTTTTTATTCTTCACAGAGTTCCAAGGCTATCAGTTTGTTTTGTTTTGTTTTGGGGCCACACCTGGTGGTGCTCATGAGTTACTTCTACCTCTGCACTCAGGAATTACTCCTGGCAGTGCTTGGGGGGGGGCATACAGGGTGCTGGAGATAGAACTTGGGTTGGCTTCATACAAGGTAGCCACTATCTCTCTATCATGATCTCTATCATGATCTCTATCATTATATCTATCATTATCTCTATCTCTATAGCTAACTCTCTCCCCACTATCTCTCAGGTCCACATCAGCTGATTTTGGCAACACAGAGGTGCAGAGGCGGCTCCAAGCTTCTCTTCTAGATGACATTCTTGAATCAAACTTTGCCTTTGCAAAATAGTTACTGCAAAACCCCGTGGTGGAAGCAATAAAATAATTACTCTAGATCCCCTGCTTTATAAAGGAAAAAGTTTGATACAAGAATATCTTCTAGAAGACCATCTGGGTATGTGACTGATTTGGGTCACATACTAAATACCTTTCCCTTTCCCTCCTTGCTACTGGCCCCAGCTGCCTGCATGCTCCTCAAGGGAAGGGCTGGGAGTGCCAAGTGCCTAAATACTGAGCTATTTCATTCCAGGGCTTCTGTCTCTTGTGGCCACTGATGCCAGGAGATAGTGGGAAGGATGGGCCTGGAGCATCTGATGGGATGTGGTCCTGGCTAGACTGCTAACTCTATGGTGCCTACAATGGGCGTTATTACCATAGAAACACAGTGGAGAGCGCCAAGAGCCTGCCAACCCAGGCGATGAATTTTTTTTTGTTGTTGTTTGTTTTGGGTAATACCTGGTGATGCTCAAGGGTTACTCCTGGCTCTGCACTCAGGAATTCCTCCTGGCAGTGTTTGGGGGACCGTATGGGATGCCGGGGACTGAACCCATGTTGGCGGCTTTGTCTCTAATTTCTTGCAGCAATTCTGTTCAGTTGTGCCACGTTTCTTTCTTCTGGAAGGCTAAGAGCTGGGACAAAATGTGTTTATCACCTTCTTCTCCCAAGTCAAACTGACAAGGCCCTGTGTTTCTCCAGAGACAGGCAGGCAGCTTCACAGCACCGCAGCTGCAGGTCTATCACACCTGCTTCCTTGCAACAGGTGCTGTGTTTTAAGGCCCAGGCCTCAGAGGCTGGCCTAGCTGAGGGTGGGAGAGGTGGGGGGCACAGCTGTTAATTGGGGGCTGGCTGTTTCTCCTCTATGAAGTGTTATCCCTCCGAGAGATAGGGGCATTTGAAACCTTATCCTTCCCCTAAAGAACACTGTCATAATTTTCCTGTGCTGTGGCCTCAAATATCAGAGAAAAGGATAAGAAAAGAATCTGGGCCACTTGTCCAAGCTTTGAGAGCCACATGCCAAACCAACCAGGCAGCTCCTGAGCTGCTGGCATTTCAGGAATGCGCCAGCCAGGGGTGCAATTGTGGAGTGCATTTGATGAATAAATGTAGGCTTACTCCAGTTGGCAGCGTTTGGGTAACAAAAATGCAGAGTGGTTAAATAGAACTTATTTTGCCTGCTCGACTTGGCATAATTGAGTACATGAGCTCAAAAATGCCAATGGTTGATCACTGCCACACAAATGCACTTCCTCAGGAAAGTACTGTGGGCAGTTTCTATTCTGGGAAACCTTCTGGGGAACAAAAGCCTTATTTGGTGCTGCTCATCACGGTTTAAGTCAACGGGTGGCGGGACATTCTAAGAGCAAAACAGCAGCATTTGGTGCTATTTCTACCATCCTGAAGCCAAGACCCTCCCGCCAGATCTTTCACATAGCCATAACTCAGAATCTCTATGTCTGTGCTCTGCTGTCCTTGACAAAGGGTGATTCAGGCTCTTCATGATGGTAAAATGTTTTTGCTTTTTAAATGCCAAAATGTCACACACACACACACACAAGGCTGGGAAATATCAGAAAGCAATTAGGTAATGAATCTATATACTTGCAGTACAATATTCCAACCTAAAAATAACGATTCTGTGTTCTGGGAGGGTTGAGTCATCTTGAGGAGAGCTTGGAGATGACGGGAGCCCTGGGCCTAAGGGTACAGCAGAGTCCTGACTGGGGAGGGACAGGACAATGTGTTGGGAGTTTTCCTCCAAGTATGGCTAAGTCCTCAGCACGTGCACAAAGAGCTCGCTTTCATCTGTGACACTAGAGAAAGTCAAAACTCAGTGCCTGCTTGAAAGGAAGTGACACTGGAGAAAGTGAGAGAAGCTCGGGGCCTGTTCTCTGCAGCCCTCTCAACATCCCCCATATGATGAGCAGATGGGGAAAGCAAGTGGGCCGAGAGGACAGGGAGTGGACCTTAGAACAGCCTGTGGGTTAGGGCTGGTCCAGGGCATGGCTAGAAGGGGCCTGGCCTTGACGGCCGCAGAGGAAGCACCCCTCTTCTCTCCCTCGTCTCTGTCCTCTAGCTGGGCACCTCGTCATAGATTAGGGTCTACACCTGAACTTTATTGGGAAAGGGTGAGGGTCACAGCCAGCAGTACTCAGGGCTTACTCGTGGCTCCACCCTCAGGAATCTGTCCTGATGGTGCTCGGCTTAAGCTATGTGGGACCAGAAATGGAACCGGCACTGGTCACATACAAGGCAAGTGTCTTAACCACTGTACTATCTCTCCAATCCCCAATTTCCCCAGTGAACTCACTAGTTTCATGATTTAAAGGTCCCTTCTGTAGTTCTAGCTGCCAGGTTCTGGTCTTATAGAAGTGCCTTTGTGCATCTGGTTTGGATGTCCAGCCTGAAGGTCAGGCACGAACACCAGGCCTCATGGTCACGCTGCCCACCTGCTCCCTCTTTATGGCTGCTGCTACCCCTCCCGACTTGTAGCTGGCAAATCTTTGCAGCTCTCCCTCCAACACTACAACCACTGTCCTTTCTGCCTGTGTTTCTGCAATTCATTCAACATCTGACAATAGCATCTTCCTTCCCTGAGATCTGTGCTTCAACAAGACCTGCACATCTGCTCCACATTCCACTGTGGAGTGGGTTGCTCTAGCCCTCTCGGGCTCCTGCTCAACTGCCAGTGGCCTCTGTCCAGTCCGGCCTCTCTTCTCTGCCTGGAGAGTCCTAACTCTAGATGTGTGAGGAGTCCCTGTACTGCCATTGTTCATCTTTGCTCCAATATTGTGTCCTAGACCACCTAAGAAAGTGACTCCACCTGAAGACTCAGGTTACTTCTTTTTTTTAGGACCACTCCCAGCAGAGCTCAGGGCTTAGTCCTGGCTCTGTGTTCTCTGATCACTTCCTGGTGGAATTGGAGTACCATATGTGGTCCTGTTTTTGCAGGTAACATACCCCCTGTACTATCTCTCCAGTCTCACTTCTTTTTTTAAAATTTTGTTATTGTTTTATTATTTTTAGGGCACCATGATTTAGTTATTTACAATTAAGTTTTAGGATGACAGTGTCCCAACATCAATCCTATCACCAATGTCAACTTACTTCCACCAGGAGTTCTCAGTTTCCCTTCTGCTCATCCTCTAAGCCCTCCTGTCTCCATGGCAGGAACTTGTCCTAATTTTTAAATTTTGGGCACTGCAGTTTACAATAATGTTACTGACATGGTTCAGGGTTCACACCTGACACATTCTAGGTTGACACCCTCCCACAGAGTGATCAGCTTTGTCACTGTCTTTTGTCTCTGTCTCTGCCTTTGTTTCTCTATCTCTGCCCTAAGCTACAGCCCCTCCTCTCCTCCCCTGTGGTTTCCATCCTATTGAGGACCAGGCTACTTTCTTGGGTTCTCTTTGTTGGTTTGATTTTGTTTTTGTTTTGGGCTCATACCCTGGTGCTCAGGAATTAGTCCTGGCTCTGTGCTCAGGGATCACTCCTAGCAGTGGTCAGGAGACTATAGAGAATGGCGGGTTTCAAAACCTGGGCAGTCACGTGCAAGGCAAATGTCCTACCCTCTGTATTATAGCTCCGACCAGATCAGACTACTTCTTGAAGGAGGCAGGTAGTTTCTTGTCCAAGGCATGCTCTTGCATGGGATGTGGCCAACTGCTACAGCCAGCTCTATTCTCGGGTAAAGCCCCATTCATGTACCCATTCCATAGCTGAGCTCCCTGAAGGTGGCATGTGATGCCCCTGCCTGGATGCCCAGCCCTGGGGAGTCCTTCACAGTATCATTGATGGCCAGCAGAGCAAATTAAAGCTCAGCTGATCCCAGGAGAGTGTGAATCAGGAGTGATGGTAATACTGTTTATTTACTTATTTAATGTGTTTATTAAACACTTTCTTTTTTAATTAAAAACCTATGATGTACAAAGTTATTGATAATTGATTTTTAGGCATATAAAATTTCAACACCAGTTCACCAACAGTGTCAACTTCCCTCCACCAGTGTCCCTCTACTCCCTCCCAATCTCAACTCCCAACTCATCCTGCCTGTCAACTTGACAGGCAGGTTACAAGGTTTCTGTGGTTGCAGCTTAGAACTCACTTATTCAGTTTGTTGAGCTTGTGTTTTGGATGTATGGCTATACCACTCTCTCATGTCCCTGAATACCATTTATTTAAAGCTACCAAGTCCGGGGAGGTTTGCTTTGTAGCCGTGGATAGCTGGTACAACAGTTTACTAATTTATCATATTTATTGCCTGTTATCCATTTTCCTATACTCCCTCACATAACTAGAATGTTCTTTCCACATAGCACATTTGATATATTTGTTTTACTCATTGATGCATCCTGAAACTCAAAATACATTTGTGATATGATTGGATATACTGCTACTTTGTGCTAATTTTGTTATGATTTTGAGGAAAGATAATTATAGCCAAAATTTACCATTTTAAATTTAGGATTTGCTATTAATCATGCCCTTAGAATTCTCCATAACAGTATGCCATTTTATTTATTGATGCCTATACTATATGAACACGTTTCTTATCCTGACTTATGGTTAGACATCATTTAATCTCAGTTAATGCTATTTTAGAAGTTTTTTTTTAATATATTTTTTTTTTTGCTTTTTGGGTCATACCCGGCAATGCTCAGGGGTTACTCCTGGCTCTGCACTCAGGAATTACTCCTGGCGGTGCTCGGGGACCATATGGGACGCCCGGGGATCGAACCCGGGCCGGCACAGGCCGGCTGCATGTAAGGCAAACGCCTTACCCGCTGGGCTATCGCTCTGGCCCCAAGTTAATGCTATTTTAATGGGCTGTATAATTCTAGCTCCTTTTATTGGTGGGACTCTTATGTGTCTGCATATGAAAGGAAATCTATATTTATGCCACCATTTAAAAAATACTTTGGTGTGTGGGATTTATATACTTTATAAAATGGAGAGAGCTGATTTATTTTTATATCATGGAAATTGCATACAAATAGTGTTAGAATCCTAAAAAGAAGAAAAAAGGAAACAAGCAGTTTGCCCACAGACATGCGTCAGATAAGTGGCAGAGCTGTGATTTTGATATTTCCTTGAATAAGCTATTCTGGTAAGGACCCATTCCTTGAAGATGACTTTTAAGAAGTGTCAAAAATACACCAGCTGCTATAAAATTACAGAATAACGTTAATTTACTTCAAAGAACCATGCAGGTACAAGCAACATAGCCAGAAGTATGAGATTGGGCTTCCTTGAGAGACATTTCTGGTTTCGGGCAAGACACCTGAGCACATCCCAGAGATCCTCAAGTTTGTTGGAATTTGGAAACTTGTTTGTGGGTGAGCTGGGGGTGAGATAGCTGCTTTTGAGCCTGTCTGCTGAGAATTAACTGTGCAGTGGCCTTACTTTGAAGAAATTCATCTGCATGACTTTGCTTCCTACCTTTACAAAGTAGCAGCATTTGGGTCAGAAACACAGTGCAACACTTAAGGCGCTTGTATTGCATGCAGGTAACTGAAGTTCAATCCCTACACCAGAGCCAGCTAGAAGTGACCCTTAAGCACAGAGCTAGGAGTAAGCCCTTCACACCTCCAGGTATGGCCTCAATACAGAGAAAAAAAGACAAAATAAAGTGGCAACAATCACAGGACTGCCCCCCCCCAGCACTGAAATGAGACTGTCTATGAAGACAGACTGAGGCATCATTAACCTTTCCTGAAGGCATCAATTATTGAGAATCTTTTGACTTGATCACTTGACTTCCATAGATCATCGATTACTCGGCGGGCACCAGTAACATCTCAATATGTCCTGTTACATACGAGATAGCCCAAGGGCATCTGCCTGCTCCAGGAACATAAAGAGATTCAAACCATTCCATCAAGTCATGGGAAACAGGTCTATAATTGTTACTGGTATTTGACATGACAAATATGACATGGGTAGCTTGCCACGCTCTGCTGTGTGGAGAATCTATTACTAATCTTCAAATATGATCTCATATAATCATGTCCCCATGTTCCCCATGCTTTTCCATGGGGGTGATGTGAAAAGTTATGCTGACAGATTCGGGGTCTTGAGGTCTTGGGATAATTTGGTAAGCAGTTGAATTCTCAGAGTAGAAAATGCATAAGTTTCCCAATTTATATCACAAGATGCAGATTCCATGTTTTTTGTTGTTTGGGGGCCAAACCTGGTGGTGTTCAGGGTTTAATCCTGGTTTTGTGCTCAGGATCACTCTTGGTGGGACTCAGGGGGCCATATGAGTTACCTGGGTCAGTCCTGTGCAAGGCTGTGTTCTGCTCACTGTACTATCTCTCCCGTTTCCATAGATTCTATGTCAAGCTGCCCTGCTGAGTAATCTCACCTCCCGCTGCACATCCATGGTGACTGGATCTCAGACTTGAAAATAGTGCACAAGATTCTCCACCCCTTCCCTAGGAACCTGTGCTTGTGGCATGAGTCAAGTAGGTTCATGCTTCAGATTCTGGCTTCCACCTTCCACAAACCCTCCATGATTTCCATTTTGCTGGGTCCATGTTGACTACTTGTATTTTATTCTCACAGAATGTTGGAGTTCTGTTTGACAGCCTCTCTCCCACCCACTGGGGAGGAAGGGCTCGCTATCTCAGGAACAGTGCTGCATTCCACATGGCCCTGGCAAGGCAAGAAATGTACAAGGGTGGTAGAGATGGACCCAGGAAAATCTAGAAGCTCTTTCTCTGCTCTCTGTTGACCCAAGGCTGACACTCTTTGAGCAGCTGTTCTGGCTTCTTACTCTCTCTCTTTCTTTACAGGGCATTTGTCCTCTGATCCTTTGGGAGAAGGGGCCCTACTGACTCTTCCCACACTGGTTACTGGTTTTCTATTTCTACCATTTGTCCTAGGACAAGGCGTATCCAGGCCAGATGGCATGATTCCTGTGGTCAGAGTTCACCAGCCAGGCTGGGGTCAAACACTGCAGACCCCTGATCCTGCTGGGTCATGGACAGCTAGAGGCTCTATCATCCCTACATAAAAATTATCTCCTTCCAGATTCTGAAAGTACTATTTGGTTATTTTACAACTTCAAAATTCCCAGTGATTTTCCCTTGTCCTCTATAGCTAAGTATTGATTCGTCTAATACAAACATAGTTGGAAAGTCAAGATCAAATGGACTCTGGCCTTTAGATCACTGTCCTGGTCCCATTCCTAGTGAACTTTGTTCCCCCTCTGCTACTTCGACTTTTTTTTCTTCCACTGGAAGTTCCTTTACAACCAGGTGTGTAAGGATGGCATTTCAGATCTTTTATATTTTTCTATAAAAATATGAAAACCCCTTTGTATATATGTATATATACACATATACACATATATACATACATGCATACATACATGTGTGTATATATGTATATATACATACATATATACCTACATATATGTATGTATATATATACAAAGTCAGGGGTTTTATATATATATCTAAAGTCAGGGGTTTTATATATATGTATAATGCGTACAACTGAAGGCATTCATATACATATTCCATATATATAAATATATAAATATATTATATAATATTATATATTATTATATATCATATAATATAAATATATATATAACCCCTGAGTTTAGAATCATAACTGGAGTAATTCACTCTGAAGCAGTTAGTGTCACAGCTGCTCTCGTCATCCGTGTGTCCCCTTACAGCCTCACGGGATGGAGGGTGTTTCTTTGTAAATGGCAGGAGTTCCATGTTCCGTTCCTGGCAGCCCGCACTCCTGCCCTCTCACCACACAGCCCCACCCTCTTCAAGAAGGTGTAGCAGAATGAACTGTTTCACCAACTCTGAGTCAGTCTGAGGCGTGTTTCCCCTAACACATCATTATTAACTCAGGCCTAGGTTGGGCATGATTTGTTTCCTCCACAAGTCTAGCACGGAGGCATCAGCCTTTTCTTGGAGACATGATGTTGACTTTACTTCGCCTCTTTCAAGGACAGACACACAGGAAACTGATCCGAGGGTATCCCAGGAAGCAACAGCCCCTGGTTTCATCGTTAAGGCCTGGTGGATGATCTGGGAGGGGTAGAAAAGACTTGATCCAGAGTGGGGGGCAGGAAAAGATATTTAGAAAAACTGTCTAGAGGACCATGAGTAGGACCCAGCATGCTTTAAGAGCAGTAAACACCAAAAGACACCCTGAAGTCCTTTCCCTGCTCCAGAGGAGTCTGCAGCCCTGGCTGGGGGTGTGAAACTGCTGAGCTGGGGAGCCGTAAGAGCTGTGTGTCTTCTGATAACACAGATCAGTTAAAAAGTCCCCTGATATTTTCTGAAAATGTCCAGACTTAAAGAGAAGATGAATTGGTCTCATAGTGACTACTCATGCGTGCTCAAAACAAATGTTTGGTTTTACAACAACACTGCAGCATGCATTTGGCCTCACTTCAGTGCATCCACCTGGGCCTGTGTTAGACTTCAGCTGTAGGCATTGCTAGCTTGTTTTCTGTCATGGTATTTGGTGGATTTTTAAACATCAGCATCACCAAAGTTTGAGGTATGAGATTTGGTAATCAGTCATGTGGGCAGGAGCAGCACACTCTCAAGAATCCCAACTAAAGATGGGTTTCCTGTTCAGAGTCAGGGTGGGCTGTCCTCACAGGGGCCTGTGCCCAGGAAGCACTGTATATGGCCATAATGCATACTCCACCCCACACACATACACACTCCCAGTAAGCAGCAAAGGAGAGCTCAGAAGTGCAGACAAAGAGACTGGGGCTATATTCGAGGGTGGAATTCTAGGATAGAGACACAACAATGAGGAATCAGGAGGCTACATCAAGAGGAAAAGTAAAAACTTTTGTACTTTTGTACTTTTGGATCACCAATTTGCTCTGGAGATCCAATACCTTTGGAGTTTTCATTCTGTAAAGAGTGAGCAGTGAACACAAGAATGGCCTAAGAGACATGAGGGAGAGAGCTTAGATTATCTACCAGAGTCACCAAAGAAGCATAGACAAAGGTCCTTAATCCTCTGGTCCAGCTACCCTGGAGACCCAGGGTACCCAGAGTGCTCATGGGCATGCTTGGAGTGAGACAAAAGACTGAGTATGAGGTGACATGGGCTCTTTGCCCATCAGCAATGACCACAGGGTTGGCATAGAGGGTGCTGCTTAGCTAGATGCCTGTTGACTGTGACTTCCTGTGCCTAAAGTTTCTAGAAGAAAACTTTAATTAAATGGGGCAGGTTAAGTTCCCTAATAAAAACACCTGAAAAATTCAAGGTTAAACAAGTTTTTTTTTTTTTTTTTTTGGGGGTATTACTCAGTAGTGCCCTGGACTTAATCCTGGCTCTGAACTCCAGGAATCACCCTGGCGGTCTCAGGGACCAGGATGAAACATACAAGTGACCTACCCACTCTATGATTGCTCCAACCCCCAAACAAGTTTATTATAGCACTTCTGAGACCATGAAAGCCAAGCACATAATATGAATAATCGGTGAACACCAAAGAAGTGATTCATCAATTCCAAGTAGTGTCCTGTCAATCTTTTCTAGGGGGCAGTTTGCCAATAAAGTTCAGAGACCAGGTCTGTGTTGTTGGGGGAGCAGAAAGATGCTTCAGGGCTCTACTAGGCAGTGCTGGGCATTGAGCTTGGTGCCTACACTTGAAGGTCTGTTCCCTAAGCCCTGAGAAATTTCCTTGACTTCATATATTGTCAATATATTTTAGGCATCTTTGGAAACTTTATGAAACTCGAAAATTTCTGTTGTATCATTTGATAACAGGACAGCCTGTTATCTTCATGAGACTTCTTTAGAGTTTAGCAGTAAAGTAAAGAAATTAATGTCTAACAGAAATAGTGAGACATGGTGTTTCACTTGCCTCCCCAACTCCCCTCCAAGGAGAACACTGGGAAAAGAATTAACCATGTTTCTCATGTAGAGATTTGCTCCCTATCTGGGTTCATTCATCACCCCAGGAAGCCTTTCCTAGGACTTCAAGCCAGCCCATACCCCATGCAGATGTGAACAGCACATGCTGTGTTCAAATGGCTTTGTTCTTTGCACCTTGAAGATTGCTTTCACTTTTGAATCCAAAGAAGGATTTCAAGTTATCCTGTGTTGCAGGACTCCTCTAAGAGCTTCTGCATCTGCCCTGGGTTGCCTCCTGCAGGTCACTTCGTAGATAAGGGGGTAGTCTAAATGTGGTAGTTTATCTGACCATGTATTCTGTACTGGCTGGTATAAATATTCTCTCATGCTACCACAATCATCGTGGGACTAGCTAGATCTTACCAGCATATTTGCCTGGCCACGTTGGATCTCTAAGTAATTAGACCAGAGAGAAAAGCTGTTTGCCTCCAAGCAAGGAAGCATGGCTCCCTGATAACTCAAAGGCAACTAAAATACAAAGCTACCGTGAAGTAGACAAGAACTGTGAAGGCTTGGAGAAATATTTAACTGGCATTAGTATAGTCTTTGGTATAGAGACATGCCATCTCAGAAACCCCTTCTCTACCATATAAAGGTATTTTCAGGCAGATCTTGGCTCAAAACATTAGCATATAATAGGGCCTAGGTGAGGTGCTGGGAGAAATAATAGTGGAAGGTCTGAGTTGCAGGGGTATAAGACCAGCCTGCTTCCTCTCTCTCTCTCTCTCTCTTTGGGCTCTCTTTTGGGCTCTCTGTGAACTCACAACCTTCTTGGGAGTCTTGTCTTTGTCTCTTCTTTACAGGGCCTTAACATGTGGGTGGCCGCCATTTTGGCCTACACATGGCTGGGGTTCTAGCTGGGAATCCTAAGCACAGGATTTTTCCTATTGTTGATTTGCATGCCTAAACCTGTGGTAGGTAAAGCATTTTAAAACCTGCGCTGGATTCCTGAGTCTTCATCCATTCCCCGCCAGCTTTGGAGGTAAAAGGGAACTCGCTTCCTGGCACTGTTGGGGACCCCAGCGGTGTCCCCGACAATCCTGCTCTGTGATTATGAATACAATACATAATCTCTCCTTTTGATTTGTATGCTCAGCTTAGTAATAGGTGAGCAGAATAAATTTTTGTGAGAGGAAGGATGTAAGTTGACAAGCTCATACTCAAGTACGTTGATAAGCTCATACTCAAGTATGTCCTCAATAAGTTAGGAACAGCTGTGGTAGCTTAGGAACCATAATTAGCAGTATTATTACTCTCAGAACCTATTCTAAATCTTTTCTTTTTTTTTGATTTTTGGGTCACACCCGGCAATGCTCAGGGGTTACTCCTGGCTCTGCACTCAGGAATTACTCCTGGTGGTTCTCGGGGACCATATGGGATGCCAGGGATTGAACCCGGGCCGGCACAGGCCGGCCACGCAAGGCAAACGCCCTACCCTCTGGACTATTGCTCGGCCGCCCCTATTCTAAATCTTATATTAAGTATTTTCTTATTTAATATAGGATCAGCCAGTATGGGTCTTGCACACAGTGGACTGGGGTTTGATCCCCTACACCACAAAAAAGTCCTGAGCTCTGCCAGAAATAATTGCTGAGCATAGATCCAGGAGCACATCCTGAGCAATGCCAGGTGTGGTCTCAAAGTCTGCCCAACACCTCCAATAAAAATAAATTTAAGAACCTCCCTGGTGGCATAACTGGCTAGGAGCGACAGGGCAAAAGCGGCAGGGCTCATGCAGGCCCAGGGGCTACTGCAACCATATGTTAGGGAAAGAAACCGCAACTATAACTCTCAGAATTCCAAGCTTCAGAGGAGATAAATGGGACACTGAACTTGCGCATGCCAGGATGCCTCCCCTGAGGTAATCTCCCTGGGGGTGTGGTTGACCAGCAGGTGGTAATATTCCCTCCATATTGTGTTAAATCAACATCTCGGTCTAGTTTACCAATGGCTCTCAATGGCAGCCTAAATACTCAATCCACGCTGATAATATAGCATAACTCTAAAAAATACACAAAACACATGGTGAACACAAGAACCATTACTAGTACCAACTGAAACCTACAAAAATGGCATGGAAATGGTATAAAGACAGACCTGTAGACCTATGGAATAGAACTGAATATCCTGAACACTCTCAAATATATGATCAGTTAATCTTCAAGACAGAAGCAAAAAATATTAAGCGGAACAAAGAAAGCCTCTTCAACAAATGGTGCTGGGAAAACTGGGCAGCTACATGTAAAAAAATTATTTTAGACCTCCCTCTAATTCCATGCACAAAAGTCAGATTTAAATGGATTGAAGATCTCAACATCAGACATGAATCTATAAGGTACATCAAGAAAACATAGGAAAAATGCTCTAGGACATAGAAGCTAAAGGCATCTTCAAAGACAAAACACTACTAACAAAGTAAATAGAAGTAAGATGAATTAATAGGATTATATAAAACTGAAAATCTTCTGCACCTCAGTGACCAAGATACGGAGACAGACCACAGACTGGGAAAGAATATTTACCCAAAGGCCATCTGATAAGGGGTTAATATCCATGCCATATCAGGTACTGGTAGAACATTGCAAGAAGAAAACAGCCAACCCATCAAAAAATGGGGAGAAAAAATGAACAGAAACTTCAATAAAGAAGAAATTCGAATGGCCATGAGGCATATGAAAAAGTGCTCTTCATCATTAATCATCAGGGACATGCAAATCTGAACAACAATAAGGTACCATCTCACACCACAGAGACTGGCACAGATCCCAAAAGAGCAAGAACAACACGTGCTGGCATGGATATGGGGAAAGGGGGCTCTCATTCACTGTTGGTGGGAGTGCCGACTGGTCCAGTCCTTTTGGAAAACAATATGGACATTCTTCCAAAAAACTAGACATTGATCTTCCATTTGACCCAACCATACCACCCTGGGAATATACCCTGGGAGGCCAAAAACACACAGCAGAAACACCATCTGCACTTTTATGTTCAGAGTAGCACTATTCACAATAGCCAGAATCTGGAAACAACCAGAGTGCCCAAGAAGTGATAATTGGATAAAGAAACTGTGGTGCATCTACACAATGGAATATTATACAGCTGTTAGGAAAAATTAAGTTATGAAATGTGCCTATAAATGGATGGACATAGAGGGATCGGTGCTGAGTGAAATTAGCCAGAGGGAAAAGGACAGATATAGAATGGATTTATTTGTGGGATATAAAAAAAAATAGCATGATACCAATATCCAAGGCCAGAAAAAAACATGGATCAGGAGGTCTTGTTAGAGGGTAGAACCTATGGCAAATATGTGGGAGTGAGAGGTTAGGTAATACAGAGAAAGGAACAGTGTACTAATAATTATTGTAAATGATAATACCGGCATAGAACTGAGCATTGAAAGTAGGCAAAAAGGATATACATGATAACTTCTAACTATATGTATTGCAAGCCACGATGTGTAAAAAGAAGGAAGAGAGAAAGGGAGAGAGATAGAGAGAGGTGAAAATTGCCTGCCATAGACACAGGCTGGGGGAGGGGGAGAAATCATAGGACATTGGTGGAGGGAAATGGGCACTGGTGGAGGAATGGGTGCTGGAACACTGTATGACTGAAACCCAAATATGAACACTTTTGTAACTGTATATCTCATGGTGATATAATAAAAATTTTAAAAAAGAAACTTTGGTACATCTACAGAATGCAGCTGTCAGAAAAGATGAAGCAAATGGATGGACATGGGGAGGATCATGCTGAGTGAAATTAATCAGAAGGAAAAGGACAGATATGGAATGATTGCATATATAGAACATAAATATATACCAGTGTTCTACTAATTGTTGCAATGCTATCACCAGACTAGAGCTCAGCATTGAATATACACAGAGATTTACATGATAAACCCTAAATGTCTGTAGGGCAAGTCACATTGTGTAAGAGGAAAGAGAGAGACAGACAGACAGAGACAGAGAGGAAATGTGCCTATTACAGAGGCAAGCTGGGGAGGTGGGAGGGAATATGGGGACATTGGTGGCGGGAATGGGGCACTGGTGGAGGAACAGGGGCTTGAACACTGTATGACTAAGACCCAATTATGGACATCTTTGTAATTGTATATCTCAAGGTGGCATAATAAAAGAAATTAAAAACAAATGGTAAGCTGAAAGTGAAATAAGCTTATATTTGGGAAATTTTATTTTAATCATATAATAGGCTAATTTGAAGCCCCATGATTTGTGGGGGTTACATAAGACTTCATGAGGAACTGTATCTGTAGGAGAAACATAGCTTTGTTTTGACACAACCTTAATGAATATCGCAGTGTCTTGCCAGACTTTAAATTCAGGAAGACCCTCCCATGGGAGATTCACTTCTGCCCACACCAAGACTTTCAAATGGTACCAAACCTATGGTTGGATTGAGTGTGGAAAGGGCTGAAATAATGTCTCTGTCCATGTAAATTTGTCCATGTGAAGTCCTGTCCAGAGTTCCTTGGGGTCCTGTAATCATCTTACTTTTAGACCATTTTCTGTTAGCTCTCCAACACTCCCCAAACTCTCTTTAAATGAAAAGAGCCAAACCCTGGATGGTGTCATCCAGGAAATTGTGTTCAGTATAAAGGCTTCAACTATTGAAGAATGAGTAAGAAGGTGTAAGTCTAGTGCTTAGAGTTGCAGGTGCAGAAAGAGTGAACTATGCGGGTCATTCCATTCTGCATCAGTGAGTCAAACGTGACCCTGCATGCTTACCTCTCCAGCCTTCACCTCCGCACTGCACCCTCCTCCTCCTCCATCAGCTTGTGGATGTCTGGGCCATAGGAAAGGGTACAGGAAGTGAAATGCCAGAATGTAAATAGGTTCTAGAAGACATTCCTTGTTTAGAGAATAAAATTTAGTACAGGGAAGAGAACTTGTCTAGGTTTATTATTGTTACAATAATAATAATAATAATAATAGTTATTATTTTACCACTGTGAGATATACAATTCCAAAATGTTCATTATTATTTTCAGTCATACGGTGTTCTACCACCCATCCCTCCACCAGTGTACATTTCCAAGCACCAATATCCCAAGATTCCCTACCCCTCCATCATCCTATATGAGGCAATTTTCTTCTCTCTCTCTCTCTCTCTCTCTCTCTCTCTCTCTCTATATATATATATATATATATATATATATATATATATATATCGTTTTTCTCACTTTCTCAGCATGTCTCTCTCTTTCTCTCTTACTCTTTCTCCATTTTCTTACATGCTGTGTCTTGCAATACATATATTTATATGTATATGCAATGCATTTATCATGTATATCCCTTTACCTACATTCAATGCTCAGTTCTTATCTGGTATTACAATTTCCAAAAATTATTAGCACACTAGTCCCTTTTCTATCTTACCTAACCTCTGACTCCCACACATTTGTGGTTGATTTTGACCATTTTGCCTAGGCATTTTGACTTGTTCACAAAGGAAAACAATCTTCACCTTGGGAGTGGTGACAGTGTCCCCGCCCCCCACCCCCACATACAGTGGCCTCAATGGATATCCAAGCTGCAATTATGAAGAGACTGGGATGATCACACAATAGGGCAACCTCAAAGCTAGGATCAAAGTCCATCCTACGATAAATTTTGTCAATTGTCTTCTTTTTACTAGCAGTTCCTTAAACCTAGAATGGTTCCTGCCTCAGAGATTCAGAGATCGTGATCTTTAATGAGTTCAAAATTTTCATCAAGGGCTGGAGAGATTGGATAGTGGTTAAGGTTCTTGCCTTGCACCTGGGTTCAAGATCTTTCCTGCCAGGAAAAGTCCCTGAGCACTGAGCCAGGAGTACCAATGGGTATTCTCCCAAAGCAAACAAAATATTCATTTTCTTTTAAAAATAATTATGGTGGGGACAGAGGAGAGAAGAGTAATATTTTTCTTTTCCTTTTCAATCTTTCTTTCTTGCCCAGTCTAACTGTTAGGAATTGTTATGTGCCTCTTAAAAACAATTGTTTAAGTACTTTAGTGATTTGTTTAATGTGGATTTTTCTTCTCCCTTGAAGAAAAGGGACTTTGGTTAATTTCTATCTCAGAGAAGTCTGAAGCCTAAATCTCTGGGGAAATACAGTTTCTTCCTTTCCTCCATGTGGTGGTGATTGATTTGTTGTCGATAGCTTTCAAGTTCATAGACTTGGTTCAATACCTTTCTAGCAATCATGTACCCACTGTGGGACTATGCAGGAAGAGAACGGATCTGCTGCTTTCAGCTCTTTCTGTCATGGTGTTTACACTTAGTTCTCATGTTATATATATGAATTATATATAAGTTAACAATTAATTCTTGTGTGTTATAGGAGCTTTTACTCCATAAAGCAACTCAGATACTGAGTATGTGGTTATTTTCCTCACACTAAACCATGCCTCAATTATCTAAAGGCACCACAGATTTTCCACAACTTAATCAGTTATTTATTTTTCTTTGGGGGACACACCCACCTGTGCTCAGAGCTTAGTCCTTGTTCTGAGCTCAGGAATCATTTTTGATGGAGTTCTGGGGACCATGTGGGGTGCAAGGGATTGAACCCCAGTTGGCTGAGTGCAAGACAAGTGCTGTACCACCTCATTGGTCCTGATGAAAAACTTCTAGAATTGATTGCCACACATCCTCAGGTTAGGAGCTTGATTATACTTCAGATCATTCCCAAGTTCGAAGTTTGCTTTTGTAGGACTGATTAGCTATAAATCGGGGACTAGAATATGCTAGAATACCCCACAAGACTAAGAAAAATGATCACTTCCTGTTAATAGATTATTGTAAATGATACAGCTCAGTAAACACACAGTGGGAAGCTGCATGGGAGAGGGATGGGAGGGATGAGGGGTGATGCTCTGTCCTCCCCAGACATGCCCCAGTCTAGCATCTCCTGGAGGATTCTGCCCTGCAAGTAATAGAAACCTTAAAGCTTATGACATGGACCTGATGGCCACATCACTGTCCATGTGGGGTTTTCTCACTCCAGCTCTTCTTTCCTTCTCCTCTTCCTTCCCTGGAGGCAGGGGATTGCTTTCCCTCTAATCATGTTTTTGATCTTTCTGGTTACCAGCTCCCATACTGGAATTCCCCAGAAACACCCCACCATATCATTAGCGAACTGAAGACTATTAGTCCAGAGATTCCAAAGGTTGTAGAAGTCACATACCAGGTGGCAGGAACAAAGATAAAAAAAAAAGTCTTTCTTAAGTGTCTGTCAGTGGTTTCAATGGAAATGCTTAAATTCTTAAGGTCTTGATAGGTAAGTATCTTTTGTCACATTAACAGAATTGTAGTGGTGGGCTGAATCCTGCCATTATGACCTTAAAGTAATCATTTAAAGCTACTTAGAGAGTTTTTTAATCTATTGCTATGGTTGCCATGGGTGTGCTAGAGGGTGGCTCAGTGTTGCCTACTCTGGCCTGCCCAGGATCTGGTGAAATGTTTGACTAAACATTTGAGGGCAATTTCATTTCACTGAGTTTGCTATCTAGACTCTTCTTTTGTCCCCCTCAACCCTGGAGTGGGCTGTATTCTTATAGGGATAAGAAGTGGGCTGATATTCTTACAGGGATATGGAGTGGGCTGGGATTCTTATGGGTATAAGGGTGGGTATTCTTACAGGGCTATGGAGAGAACTGGTATTCTTACAGGAATACGTGACGGAGTGGGCTGGTATTCTTGCAGGAATACGGAGTGGGCTGGTATTCTTACAGGGATACGGAGTGGGCTGGTATTCTTACAGGGATACAGAATGGGCTGGTATTCTTACAGGGCTATAGAGTGGGCTGGTATTCTTGCAGGGCAATAGAGTGGGCTGGTATTCTTACAGGGTTATGGATTGTGCTGGTATTCTTACAGGGATATGGAGTGAGTGTTCTTATAGGGATATGGAGTGGGCTGGTATTCTTGCAGAGATACGGAGTGGGCTGGTATTCTTACAGAGATACTGGATACTATACTGCTCACTGTTTTCTCTCTACCCCTTGGTGAGGAGTTCCCACTCTGCTGCCAGGTGTCTAAGACTTGACATTCATTTCCATGGCCACTGAGGCATGAGTTGAGCTGATGGGGTTTGAACTGAAGAGCATGAGTAGCTTCACCTCATTAAGTCACTGGTCCAGAGACCATGAGGCACAGAGCTGGACACCAAAGAAACTCAAACAAGTCCAGCAAACCACACTCTATTGAACTGTAAGTAAGAAAAATATAAAGTGCTTATTGGCACGGGCAACTAAACTGGGATGAGATTTCACAGCATCGCTGTGGATGTAGTTGATTGATGTCTCTTATTTCTTAAAAATCCTTTAAGTTCCCAGGATATATCTCCCTTTTCTCTGCTCTGGTCCCCCATCAAAGAATTTCTCTTGCTTCATAACTTTACAGATAATATTTAAGATGAAAATTTGGAGATGGGGCACCTTGACATTCACTCACACTGAGAACGTGTCTCCTTAGATCGTTGGTCAATTATTGTACACACTACGGCTATATTATTATGTTCTTAAATTAACCTAAGTTTTATTTTCTTTATGTTAATAGTTTAAAAGTTTAAACTATTATGTTAATAGTTTAAATTGAGTACATTGTTGACACCTTCATGTGAGGTAAACAGGAAAAGTAAAAAGAAATGAGCTCAAACTGAGCAGACTAGCTATGGGGTTGAGCCTTGAACAGGTGTCTGAAGCAGTTCCTGAGCTTATTGGCCAAACTTGCATTAGCACAGAACACTGCTGCTTGTAGAATTTTTTGTACCTAGTTTAAATGAAATCAATGTTTTCCGCTTAAATTTTAGAGTATAAAAGCTGCTTGAAGTATCACGATCACGATCACGATCTTCCCGTTAATCATCTATTTGCTAGAGCGGGCACCAGTAATATCTCAATATGTCCTGTCACATGCTGTAGAGCCAAGGGCATCGGCTTGGTACAGGAACATAAAGAGCCTCAAACCATTATATTAGGTCATGAGAATGATCTAATATAATTGTTACTGGCATTTGGCATATCAAATACAACACGAGCAGCTTGCTAGGCTTGCCGTGCGGGAGGCATACTCTATAAACACCTCCAAATAAAGCCTTTATTGATGAACCGCGGCGCAAGCAGCCGCGAGAGCCGGGCTGTGATGGGCTGGTCGACTGGGTGGAGTTCTGATGAGAGGGAAGTCCAATGTGGAAAATGGCGGCACCCATGGAGTGGGTGGGGGGGGTCGCCTGGCTTGTTGTGAGGTTCTGCCGGGGTGGTGGGCCAAGGCTGGAACCCACCATGCCTCCCGACTGCCTCATGAACGGCTGGGCACAGGGAGAGCAAGGAACCGCTCTGCCCCATGTCTGAGAGTCTCTGGACCAGCATACCTGGGGCGGATTGAGGAAGAAACTGCTCCAGGGTAGGTGTCGATGATCCGGGCTGTGATGGGCTGGTCGGCTGGGTGGAGTTCTGATGAGAGGGAAGTCCAATGTGGAAAATGGCGGCGCCCATGGAGTGGGTGGGGGTCGTCTGGCTTGTTGTGAGGTTCTGCCGGGGTGGTGGGCCAAGGCTGGAACCCACCATGCCTCCCGACTGCCTCATGAACGGCTGGGCACAGGGAGAGCAAGGAACCGCTCTGCCCCATGTCTGAGAGTCTCTGGACCGCTTGAAGTATAACCACTGTGAAAGTTCCAAGCAAACATACTCCTTAACTTGAATGTGCAAAGTTAATAGAGCTGCTTCTTCTAAAGCAGGTCAATGATTCTCAAAGAGCCTCATTCCACTAGGAAAAGGGGAAGTGGTGTTCTTTCCCTTCATTCTTCCTTTGTGTATAGTGGCAAACTTAAAGTTCTCTAAGATAAATGGTATTTATCTTAGCTTTGTATTCGTTCAGAAGAGAACTCAGAAACAGACAAGAATGTAAGTAAGTACAAGTAGTTTTCTGAAACAAAGTGACCCTAGATATTCGAGAAGATAAGAAGCTTTGAAATGTGCACTTTAGGCGTGCTCAGCATCGTGGACTGAGAAACAGATTCACTGGGAATTCTGGGGAGCAGTGTTGGGTGCCTGCTAGAAACTCCCTACTAGGGGAAGAAGCTGAGGCATGAAGGGTGCTGATTCCAGACAGCATTTGCTAAGGCTTGTTCCTACACCAGGGGTTTCCTCATACCTCCCATGACTCTCTTTGTGCTCACAGTGAACTGTGCTCTGAGGAAATGTCTCTAGGGCACAAACAGTCGGAGGGGAGAAGGCGGGGCATCAGCTTCACTGGCAGCAATCTGAATGAAGTTTAAAACTCACTGTCTCTAAGGGAGAATAAAATGCAATTTGCAGCAACATGGATGGAACAAGAGGAGACCATACTGAGTGAAGTCAGTCAGGAGGAACGGGAAAGGCACGGAAAGAGCTCTTGTATGTGGGACTGATGCACAGCAAGGTAGCAACAAAGGGTCAAAGGCAACACAATGGAGAATTAGTCCATACAACTGAGTTGGAGGTGTTGAGGAGGGTTATTGGGATTCTTGGGACAGGGAGGTGGGTATACTGGCGAGATATATGGTGTTGGACTTATGTACTTGAGAACCTATTGTTAACATTATTGAAAACAACAGAATCTCAATTAAAAGTTAGAAAATAAATGAAATCTCACAGTGTCTTCAGATTTCAGTTTTGTTGATCAACTGATCTCACACAACATCAGAGTGTTGTGTGAGAAAATGCTCCACTTCCTGATTTCCTGTCTTTCCTCCAACAGAATAATGAGACCCCTACACTGGAGGTCTCCTTGTGGCAAGCCAGACAGAGATTTAGCTCTCATGTTCTGGAAATACCATATGTTTTTTATTCATTTTGTGGCTTGTACACAAACTCTGGTCCCATCTGATTTCCCGGACATTGTGTCCACACTTTCTATTGAAGGTTTTTATTCTACTTCTGCTGGTGGCAGGTTCTGTCCTAGGATCTTTGAACCTTCCTTGGCTGTCTTTGGGTTCAAGTTTCCTGAGCTGGTCTCTCTATTCTCTCCCTCTGAAGGACATATGAGGATCTCTAGGCCTCTTAGAGGTCACAAGGAGGAAGAAACACCTTTTGAGGCTCATTCCCCTTCCACAATCCTCTTCCAGGAGAGACAATTTGATTTTATTTTCTAGGCTCTTGTCACTTGTCACTTGTGTTCCCATTATACATCAATTTGCTTGAGGCGAGTGCCAGTAACATCTCCATTCATTGGGAATGAGGTCCATTTTTGTTACTGTTTTTGGCATATTGAATACATCACGGGTAGCTTGCCAGGCTCTGCAGTGACTATGGATTCATCTCAGGGGGCTCAGTCTTTTTCTAGGATACAGAAGAATGACCAGCACCTGGGATCCTGACTAATTTTCTTCCTTGTTCTGAGTTTTCTCTTCCAAACACCTAATGTCACCCTCCTCCCTGCACCAGATTCCCAAATACCTAGATAGCTAGAAAGGAATAAAAGGTAATGTTTACTTTGCCTACTTCCTGACTATGTCTTTATGTGCAACAAAACACAGATTTCTATCATATTCTTCTAAAGCTAAACACATCTAAAGCTAAACTTGAATGTCACACTGCCCAGACCTGACTCTCAATGATAACCAACATCCAAACAAGACAGGAAAATCCTTGGCTTACAAAATGATTGCCTTGCTGTTGATTTGAAAATCTATTTCTGGATACAAGCTTATATATTGAATCATTCTTTCTTTTTGTCTAGTGACAAACCTTAAAGTTCTCTGCAGTAAATGAGTGCCTCTGGCAGAGGTGAGGGCAAGGTCAGTGCAACAGAAAAGAACATCAATATGTTTCCATAATATTGTTCCCGTTTCATTATAGTCTAAAACACAAAACAAGAAGACCCTGGTCAGTAAAAACACAACCAATTCTGCTTATTCTCTCTTCCGTTTCTATCATCCATCACATAAAGCTCCTGTGAATTCAATTTTGAAACTAGGTATCCTGGCCCCAGTGCTCTCTATAAGAGAGAAAGACCAATTCAGCCTTAAGTCAACTGTGAACTTCAGAAGCTCAATCGAACCTGACTCAGGCTCTCTACAGGTAGGGAAATATTGAAAGGACACTCTAGAGAACAGGGCTGTTTCTTAATGAAGGTTCAGAGCCCAGCACACCTATGACATATTTTTATCTTGCTTTTTAAAAAAAAATTTGTATTATACCACCATGAGATATACAGTTACAAAGATGTTCATGTCTGGGTTTCATTCATACAGTGTCCCAGTACCCATCCCTCTACCACACCCATTTCCCACCACCAAAATCCCCTGACTCTCTCCCCATTCCCCAGCCTGCACCAATGACATATTCTTATTTTAGATAGGGCATTGCTCTAAAGTGTACAGATTATTGATTTTTCAAGTTCACAACACTGAGAAGCAAATACAGTCCCTGGTGTCCTCAAGTCATTTGGGGTGAAGCACACTGAATTTCAGACCTATTTGCTGGTTGTACTGTGGACTACCAGCTTTGCAGGAGGTACAAGCTGAAAAGTTTCTACAGCTGTATTAGAATGAAATGAAGATGGTGTCATGAAACTCCATAAATGTATATGTTGTGGAGAAAAGCATCCTGAGTTGATGATGGTCACAAAAGAAGAATCATACAGAATGCCCCTCCCTTGCATCCTAAAGAAGGCCATCTATGGAAGATTATTCCATATCATAAAAATATCTAGCTCTAGAGATATCACATATCTGGTAGAGATAGTACGTCACATGATTGGAATTGTCTGTCATGAGCATGGCTTTGTATAGTCTCTTGATTCAAGACCAAGTTTAAAGGAAACAGTCCACTCTATTAATAGCCAATATAGTGTTTCTGGAATTGTTCCAAAAAGGGTGAAAGAACAAGAGTAAGGGTTCAGGTATTTATTTGGGTTTCTAAATCATAAGTCACTGTACACCCACACTTCTTCCCGGCTCACACAATGAGTACATGGGAGGAGCCTATAATCAATAGGCTAAGGAGGAAGAATAGGATTCATGAGGGATTTTTTTTTTGTGAGTTCATACAGGTGAATTCTAACTCAAAACAAACTGTATCTTCACAGTCGCTTATCAAGAGTAAATCTGAGAGGCAAAATTCTACAGGGTCAGAGTTGCAAGGAATCAATTTAGAATCTCCATTTATTGGAATAAAGATTAGCTGCATGTAAATTTGTGGCCCTTTGCTTGGGATTTGGCTTTTGATCAGGAACAAATAGAGTGATTAATCGACTAATTAGTGATCAGTAGATTAGTACAGGATCTCTGGAGGACAGACAGGTGAACAGATGTCCATGGGTGTGTGCATGAAATGTAAGATATTCTGGATCACCCACCTGAGAAGATCTAGCACATAAGAGGTGTTAGAGTATCTCGAATAGTTTAAATCAACATGCTTTAAACTTGCACCCTAAAGGGGGATAAAGGGTCTGTGGCTGTGGAATTGCTTTCATGTGAAAGCTCATGCGGGTGGGATGGGCTTTACTAACCAAGGCTGGCATAACTGTCTCTTTGCCCAAGCACCAACCTGAAGCTTGAACATAGTGATGTTTGAACATAGTGATGCATAGGTCTCCTTAAACAAACCAATTAGCCATACGGTGGTAAGGGTAGTAGGTTGCAAACCCTCTCTTCTAAAGGAAGATTATTTTCTTGCCTGAAGTTAAATCATATTCTAGTTAATGGTTTAAATTTCTTGCCTGCCATGACAAAATATTTGATGACTTAGGGGGTAAATAGATATCATCATTCAGATTCACTGATGATGAAGGACAGCAGTTAATGGCATGCAATATAATCATCTCTGGATCCTGTGAGTCGTGGATGTTGGATTTTCCTAACTTATCATCTACTACACCATCTAGCAGTGAATGATTTGATGGACCACTGAAATGATTGGAGAAGGTCCAATAGCGGTGCTCTCTTGGAGACGGCACTCTGTAAGGATTAGGTGCTGGCCCCTAGGCTGTATGATAATTTTCTAGTGATGGGCCTCAAGTAGGAGAAACGTGTGGGAACTAAGAGTAGAACTGGGCATACACTGCTTGCCTGTAGCATCTGGGGAACAATTTGTGTTTTGTCTTGCAGCAATTTTAAGTGCTTCCTCCAGGGACTCCTAACCCTAAAATTTAAGCTTTGTTTACTGCCTTGTGTTACAGAAGTTTATGCTAAGATTTTAGGGTGCAAGTAGAGAAGTACGCAACTTGTCAGGGTTTCTTTCTTCCTGTTTGCAATATCAGAAGAGGTTGAGCAGCTACCTACAGTGGGACAGGGAATGTGTGTGCCGCCAATCCTTTTTGGGTAGCATTTAGTACTCCCTTGATTCTTTTGATAGAAGAGAGATGAATAGTCTCCGAAGGGTTCGTCAGCAAAGTATAGACCCCTGGAAACGTCTGGGCCACAACACAAGTTATTACCCATAGATGAGCAGAGTCAGTCAAGTGCAAGGAGAATCTGGGATGGATAGGGGGATGAAGCATGTTGCAGAGGCTGGTACTAGACTAATTTTCTTCCCGCAAGGGTGTCTCTTATAGGGGACAAAACTAAGTCTGCCCTATGCTAAGCCTTAGTCATATACACAATTACTCAAGGTTTTACAATTTAATCCTGAGTCTCTTTCTCAAGTACTCCTTGTTTTTTTTTTTGGGTCACACCTGGCAATACTCAGGGGTTACTCCTGGCTCTTAGCTCAGGGTTTACTCCTGGTGGTGCTCAGGGCACCATCTGGGATGCCGGGAAATCAAACCCAGTTTTGCCAAGTGCAAGGCAAACGCCCTACCTGCTGTGCTATCACTACTGCCCCAAGTAGTTCCTGTTTTTGTTTAAGTCAAGAGCTCAATTCTTGTCCTGGCCATACTGTGATGAGTGGGGGGAAAGTTCCAAAATTCCACTAAAACCTCCACATGTTTGACTTGTGTGGTATATGATATAATTACATATTTGCTTCTCATAAAATCTATGTTGGTGGAGATCATCAGTTGTTGGCTGGAATTTTCTTTTTGTACTTAGATAATTTTTCCTATTCTTGCTTTAGAATAATAAAACTCTTAATGCCTATCTAGTAAAGTAGTATTTCCTGTAATGGTTCATTGTATGTGTCCATTTGGCTAGGCCATACTACCCTGTTGGGCAAATATTCTTCTTTACTTTTAAAAAGCGAATAACCATGAGGTAAATAGTTACAAAGTTGCTTATGATTGGATTTTTAGTCGAACAATGTTCCAACACCCATCCCTTAACCAGTGTCTCAACTTTCCCACAACCAGTGTTCCCAATTTCCCTCCCCACCTCAGCCCTAGCGTGCTTCTATGCAGGTACTCTTCTTCTCCCTTCTATGCAGGTACTCTTCTTCTCCCTCTCTCTCTCTCTCTTTTTCTCTCTCATTTTCTTTCCTTTGGGCATTATGGTCTGCAATACAGGTACTGCAATGTTGTCGTGTTTGTCCCTTCACCTTCTTTCAGGTAACGGGACTTGGGAACTCAGTTCTTGTTCAGAGTGATCATTTCCAACCATCATTGTCACAATGATTCCTTCTCTAGCCTGACAGCCCTATGCCCTCACCACTTGTGGCAAACTTCCAACCATGAACCAGTCCTCTTGGCCCTTGTTTCTATTGGCCTTTGGTATTAATCTCATACTATGTCAATCATTCTTGTATTTATTTATCTATTTATTTATTTTTTAATTCATTTATTTATTTTTTATTTTATTGAGTCACTGTGTCATACAGTTAAAAGACTGTTCATGATCATTTCAGTCACAAAATATTTCAACCCCCATCCCTCCACCAGTGCATATTTCCCAGCAGCAATGTGTCCCTTTACCCTCCTACCCCCAGCCTTTCTCTATGGCAGGCACTTTCCTTGTGTCTCCCTCTCTCTCTCTCCCTCCCTCCCTCTCTCTCTCCCTCTCTGTCCCTCTCCTCTCTCCCCTTCCTCCCTTTGGGCATTATGTTATGCAGTACAATGCTGAGAGGTTACCATGTTTGTTCTCTTACCTATTCTGCACTCAGGTATTATACAGTGGTCATTTACGTCTGAGTTTACTTTCTTTCATGCAACTGTCCCATTTTCCAAGCACCATTTGTTTAAGAGACTTTTCTTATTCCACCTTGCATTTTTTTGCTCCATTATTGAAGATCATATATTTGAGGTTGGTATTAGGATATCCAACTCTGTTCCATTGGTCCTAAGTCTGTCTTTATTCCAATACCATGCTGTCAATTATTATCATCTCTCTAACAACAATTTCTGTTCTTCCTCTAGGACCTCCCTTTCCATGGAAGAATAGAGGAGAAGCAATCTCCTACTCAAGACATTTATTGGGAGCTTGGCCAAAAATTGTTTTAATTCTTTGAGTCACATGACTCAAAATTGTTATCTAATAATTTCATAGACCCATTCTTTTAGTTGGGAGTATAGATCAATACAACTCATGTTTTATATCTAAGTTCTTGATTTAGGATAAGTGTTTTATAGAGCCAAAGGGGAAAAGAATGAATTATAATGAAAGTAAACCCAAACCTCCATTGGTAGTTTTGAGAACTGCCAGTGGAGAATTAGTCCTCAAGATTAGTCCCAGCATCTTCAGATGGCAAGCTTTCCTGTGCTGTAATGTCTACAGAACTGCAAAGACTCACAAATTTATTCAAGCATAATTAATTCATTAATATTTCTGTAGTTTATGTCAAGATATTCATTTTCACCCCACATACTCTTCAGAAACTTTTTAGACTATAGTTAGTGAAAGTCAATTAGAAGAAAAACTGAAAATATTATTTGAAAACTCATATCTGATATTGGGATTTCATCATGATCCATTTCCGTAAATGAAATGGATCTGTAGATAAAAAGGTCAAAACAATTCATAGGTCACTTGATCACTTGATATCTTGAATCCCGTTATTCAACGATTTGTGCGAGCAGGCACCAGTAACATTTCCATTGGACCCAATCACATGCCAATGTAGCCCAATGGCATCTGGTTGATTCAGGAATATGAAGAATCTCAAATAGATCCTTCAGGGTATTGACAAGGAAGTCTGATCATCTTGTAGGTGGGCGGCCACGTGATCTTTTGACACCCCATGGGATCAAGTCAGTAATGGCTCTAGTCCAGCGGTTGTCTCCAAATCGCATTACATGTCCAGCCCATCTGATTTTTGATGCCTTGGCAAACAAGAAAGTGACCCTGATTCTGGAATAGCGACGGAGGTCAGAACTCCGGATTCCTTCTCTCACTTGAGTGAGGCATGATATTCCAGCATAGCTCTTTCGATTCCTCTCTGGGAGACCTGAATAGCATAATAATCCTGCTTTCGTAGGGCCCAGGTCTCTGAGGCATATGTTAATGCAGGGAGAATGGTGGAGTCAAAGAGATGTGCCCAGAGCTGGAGGTTCTTTGTCCTTTTTAGCTATTTCTTCGATGCCTTTGAAGGCATTCCATGCTGCTCTCTTCCTCCTGCGTAGCTCAGGGTTTAGGTCGTTCATCATGTTGACTTCTCAGTCTAGGTACACATAACTGCTGCATTCAGAGATGTTTGTTTCATTGAGAGTGAATGGGGCCTCTGGAACTAGTTCATTTTTCATAAATATAGTTTTCTCTAGATTCAGCTGTAGACCTATCTTTCCACATTCTCGGTCGAAGTCAGCCAGCATTTGTGCCGCTTGGCTAATGTTTGGTGTTATTAGAACGATGTCATCAGCGAAGCGGAGGTGGTGTAGTTGCCGACCATCTATCTTCACTCCGATTACTTTCCATTATAATTGTCACATGATGTTCTCGAGAGTGGCGCTGCAGAGTTTTGGTGGAAATGGTATCACCCTGTCGAACCCCTCTTTTTGACATCAATGATCACTTCTTTGTAGAATGGTGAGATCCTGGTGGTGAATCCTTATAACAGCTCACGAAGGATCTTGATGTATTGGGTTTGAACACCCTGTTTGCCTAGGGCTTCAATGACTGCTAGTCTCCACAGAATCAAAGGCTTTCTTTAAATCAATGAGCGTGAGACAGAGTGGCATCTTGTACTCCCTACAAACCTGAATGAGCTTGGTTACTGTGTGGATATGGTCGATAGTGCTGAATCCTTTCCAGAAGCCAGCTTGCTCGCATGGTTTTCCTTCATCTAGTGTTTTGGCAATCCTGTTCAGGATGACTCATGTAAACAGCATGTAGATGATGACAACAGGCAGATGAGGCGATAGTTGCTGATGACGTGAATGTCTCCCTTCTTGAACAGTAGAACTGTCTTGCTGGTTTTCCATTGGAAGGGTACCTTGCATTCAAACAAGTAGCGTGTGAAGAGCCAAGCTAGTGTATTGATGAGTACTGAAGGCAGATTCTTCAGGTGTTCGGGTCTGACTTTGTCTGGGCCTGGTGCTGTTCCCTTCTTTACCGATGAAATGGCATGTCAGATTTCAGAAGGGAGAACATTGGGAATGACATATCCATCCTGTGGAATTTGTTATGTGGGCAGGTGGATGTGGCTATCAAAGAGATTTGAGTAGAAGTCATGGATAATCTTCTCCATTGCCTTTCTGGAAGATGTGATAGATCCATCAGGGCATCGGAGGGCAGTCATCTTGGTCTTATAGTTGGCGAAGGTCAGGCGGGCGGTGTGAATGCTTTTCCCAGTTTCTGCTGTATCTTCCAGTATTTCTGCTCTTCTGTCTTTGAGGTCTTCCTTTATCACTTCTCTGTACCGTTTAGCAAGCTTGGACGTTTAGCATTTGGTCTCCTTAGTCTCCCGCCTTGCCACGTTGGCGAATGAGCTTGAGAGTTTCTGAAGACAGGCGTCCTTTTGTGTCTTTCTCTCTCTTGGCATTCTTCGCACAATCATGGAGGTGCTGAACCAGTCAGTTGTATTCTTCATCGATGTTGTCAATGGTGGTATCTTCCCATGTTGCTGCAAAGGTGCCAAAGAGTTCCCAGTTGGTGGTCATTCTGGGAGTTCTCTTCTTAAACTTTGTAGCCTTTCCCCCCGTCGCGGTAAGTAGAATTTTTCATGAAGGAGACGGTGGTCTGATCCTTTTTGGAATTTGGCGATGACAGCAACATTGGTCAGACAAAACCGTCGATTGAAGATGATGTGGTCAATTTCATTGTAGAACTGTCCACCAGGAGATTCCCATGTCCAACGTTTTGCTTCAGCTTTCTGAACTGTGAGTTACCATGAATGGTTTTGGTGGACATGATGAACTCAGAGTGTCTCTCACCCTGTTCGTTCCATTCTAGGCCATGAGTCCCGATGTGGAGTTCTTCATCCGATCTTATTGGTCCTATCTTGGCATTAAAATCACCGACTATGATCTTGTAGAAGGTGTGATCTGTTTTATAGAACTCTTCCAGTTACATGTAGAATTTCTCAATTTCATCTCCTTTGTATGTGGATGTTGGTGCATAGACAATGAAGATAGAAATTTCTGGCAGTGGGCCACATCTCTTCAAGTGTAATCGTGCTATCCGGTTTGTTAGGCATTCAAATGAATCATTGTTTACGGCCATGTTCGTGTTGACAAGGACACCAACGCCACCAACGCCTCTTTTCGTCGCATGTTCCAACGAACAATTCTTCTCTGGTGTCAAATACAGCATGATGCGACTGACACCTCCTCGGTCTCAGTCAGACCAATGATGTCGTACTTGATCTTTTGCGCTTGCACCATCAGATCCTCAATATATGCTTCCGATGCCAGCATATGTGCATTGAAATTACAGTCATTTTAGTCCTTCTTCATTTTGGCAGCCTAGAATGGCTGTGAAATTTTATCAGGCACTGCTTGTTCTCCTTTCTTTACTGCTGCCGTATTAAGGGCTCTTTCGGTGTCAGGAAAATAAACATTTTTGTTACTGGTTTTGGCATATTGAACACGCATCGGGCAGCTTGCCAGGCTCTGCCGTGCGGGCCCTATACTCTCATTACTTTGTGGGACTCTCTCAGAGAGGTGGGTAGAATATTCACGGTAATTTGGAGGTAAATTGTGCAGCCACGCAGCATCCGGGTGCAACAGAGAAAGCTGGTTTCTGCTCTGCCGGGTGTATCTGTGTCTGTGGCCCCAAGCATTCCTGGGCTTGAAATACTCTCCTCTGAAGGGTGGGTCCTAGTGAGGCTGGGTTTCTAAGAAGCTGGAGACTGGATTAATCTGTTGGGTGGAGATCTTACAAGCTGCGGAATGTGGATGGTGAAGATTGCTACCAGCAAGGTGTGGGGTTTCTCTGGGCTCTTCCCGAGTCTCCATCAGGATAGTGGACTCGGGTTGGAAGTTGCTCTTGTGGTCCATGGAATACATGGGGGTTCAACGGGAAAGCTGGTTTCTGCTCTGCCGTGTGTATCTTGTCATATGTAAGAAACAAAAACTTAAAAATATTCTGTGAAGTCTAGAATTTGTTTCATGAAAGTTCATTTTATTGAACTTTCTTTGCATTTTCATTTCTATTGTGGAAAATAATTATAATTAAAAGTTAAGTTTGCGGGGCCCGAGCGATAAGCCCAGCGGGTAGGGCGGGTAAGCGCCTTGCACGCTGGCTGGCCTGTGCCGGCCTGGGTTCGATCTCCGGCATCCCATATGGTCCCCCGAGCATCGCCAGGAGTAATTCCTGAGTGCAGAGCCAGGAGAGTAACCCATGAGCGCCGCCGGGTGTGACCCAAAAAAGCAAAATAATAATAATAATAATAATAAAAATGTTAGTAAAAAAAAAGTTAACTTTGCGGTGAGACATCACTAACAAAGCAACTAGAAGAAAAGATAAATATATGGGACTACATGAAACTAAAAAGCTTCTGCACCTCAAAAAGAAACAGTGAATAAGATACAAAAGCAGTCCACAGAATGGGAAAGAATATTCACCCAATACCCATCTGATAAGGGGTTTATATCCAGGATATATCAGGCACTGGTAGAACTTTACAAGAAGAAAATAAACAACCCCATTAAAAAATGGGGAGAAGAAATGAACAGAAACTTCAGCAAGGAAGAAATTCGAATGGCAAAGAAACATATGAAAAAATGCTCATCATCACTAATCATCAGAGAGAAGCAAATCAAAACAACAATGAGATACCACTTTACACCACAGAGACTGGCACATGTTCAAAAGAGCAAGAACAACAAGTGCTGGCGTGGATGTGGGGAAAAGGGGACACTCATCCATTGTTGGTGGGAATGACGGCTGGTATAGCCTTTATGGAAAACAATATGGACATTCCTCCAAAGACTAGAAATTGAACTCCCCATTTGACCCGGCCATACCACTCCTGGGAATCTACTCTGGGAAACCAAAAATACACAGCGGAAGCACCATCCCTACTTTTATGTTCATAGCAGCATTATTCACAATAGCCAGAATCTGGAAGCAACCAGAGTGCCTGGAAAATCGATGACTGGATAAAAAAAGCTTTGGTACATCTGCACAATGGAATACTATGCAGCTACTAGGAAAACTGAAGTTATAAAATTTGCCTATAAATGGATGGACATGGAGAAGATTATGTTGGAGCGAAATTAGCCAGAAGGAGAGAGACAGATACAGAATGACTGCATTTACCTGCATAACATAAATATTTATGTACATATTATGATACCAATATCCAAGGTCAAGTGAAACATATATCTGGAGGTCTTGTCAAAGGTGGAAATTATTACAAACATGTGGGAGTCAGAGGCTAGGTAAGACAGAAAATGGAACAGTGTGCTAACAATTGTCGAGGGTACTAATGCCAACCTAGAACTGAGCATTAAATAGAGGCAAAAAGATACACATGACAACCCTTTAATGTATGTTCTGTAATCCATAGTCTGGAGGGAAAGGAAAAGAGAAAGAGAGAGAAATGGAAAGAAATAAAGCACCTGTCATGGAGGGGGCTGGGGAGGGGGAGGGAACCGGGGACGTTGGTGGTGGGAGATGGGCACTGGTGGCGGGATGGGTGCTAGAACACTCTATGACCAAAACCCAAATATGAAGTTTTTAATTGTATATCTTTGTAATTGTAAAAATAAAAAAATAAAAAAAAAGTTAACTTTGGGGGGTCAGGATTACAAAGAGCTTCAGGAATGCAAAGCTTTTCATATTCCTGAAGCAAGCAGATGCCATTGGGCTACATTGGCACATGATAGGATCAAATGTTACTGGTACCCGCTTGAGCAGATTGATGCATAACAGCATGTCAAGTGATCAAGTGCTTTTTAGGATATGCTTCACTTCAAATTGAAGTCAGTAGACTTTGATTAAAACAAGTTATTCTCTTCGTGTGGGGGTGGGGGGGCTTCATTCAAGTAATAAATAGTAAAAGGTGATATTCCTGATGATGCAATTCTTCCAGAAGATTGTTTTTGTGCTTTCTTTCTTCCTGTTTCCCAGACTAATAACCTAACATGCAAATTTGGTATGTTTTAATTCTTCACAGTCTTGTAAGACAATTACTTAAAATTATCTTCTTCTTACTGTCCCCCTCTTTGTTATTTTTTATTCTAATAATTAAGATTTTAATTTCAATATGTCACTTGTCTTTTCATTATTCATTCATTTGCTCGAGTGGGTGCCAGTAATGTCTCCATTCGTTGGGAATGAGATCCATTATTGTTACTGTTTTTGGCATACCAAATATACCATGGGTAGCTAAAAAATCCATGCGCAAAAAATAGGTCCCGTTCTACATGCAGTCAAGCAACCTTGTTTGTCCAGGTGACTTTTTCAGTATTCATCTGAGGTCAGTGATATCTTCTGTAAACTGAGAGAAGGAAGAGATAGGACGAGTTAGAATAACCACTACAATTATCTCTGAAAAAGAGGAAAATGGACCTAAATCCCACTGCATACTGTGTATAATTGTTGAACCTTCTTTGTATCTGCTGCTTTCTGGTTTAGAAAGTATGGGCATGGTGTTGACTTTAAAATGTAGGAATTGAGGAATATAGCAATATTAAGAATCCTGGGTCTTCCAAAACGCTTTACATGAAGGTACTAATTCAACTGACTTTGATTTCTCTCCTTTTTTACTATGATAGTGATAGAAACTGAATCTTAAATCCTTGTAGGGAAGATTATAAAACAAGTGGTAAGAAGGGCAAGTTCTGTTATGAGACCTATTCCTTCAATGAACGTCGCTTATGCCATAACCAGGATATGGCAGGGATTGGCGAGAGGACATGAGGCCCAGAAAGACAGCTATGATTTCAGTCACCGAACAGGGAACTGTCAGCAGAGGATGCCAGTAAATACCAAGCTATCACAGTATGGTGGAATACCTGCTAGGAGACAGTGTTGAGGGAAAACAAGAGTCACATATGCAGGGTTGGGTGTTCAGAGAAAACTTCCTGGAGTAAGTTGCATCAAAGCCAAGGATAGAAGAATGACCAGGATTCTGGAACATAAAAGAGGAGATTTAGGGGTGATTATTCAAAGGACTGGAGCATACACTGTGCAGGGGAGGCCCCAACTTTAACCTACGGCCCCACAGACTCCTACCCTCAGCACCTGGATGTGGGCCTCTGACCCCGAGCATGTGTGTCATTCCCCACTATTGAACTGGGCAGCATCAAGATTAGTCTTCTGTCCCCTGAACTCCACTGGGGTGCAGCCCCAAAAGAGAAGGTACAGGGAACAGCATGGGAAAGGCCTCATATTTGTAGCCCTCCTTGAGTCTCTTAATTCCTAGACCACGATTCGTAAAACAGTGTTGGCACTTATGTTACTGTACTGTGAATTTTATAGACAGTTTTTTGTCAAGATTTCATAAAGTGCAGAAGGACAGTGTTTCTATATATTAGATAAAACCCCTAAATTCAGTCTATATTTGGATCAATATATAGCATAAACTTTCCTGGTGATAAATTGTGAGAAGAGGCATTTTTATTAATAGGGAAAGATTTAATATTTCTTCAATTCACCCATAACTCTGCAACCTGGGAGACTGAAGTAATAATTAAATGGACAAAATTAATTTTAATCAGTTTTAATGTATGTCCTTATCTAAATTTAGTTACTCATGAGGAGGAAGGGGCTTACCTTGAATGACCCTTAGATAAATCCTACAATCAAGGACATTGTTGAGTAATTTTTTTAAAAAATCATCTTTTCCAAAATGTCTAAACTTTTTTGAAAACATATCAGTCTCTTCTTCCTAGCTTTACAGCTGGAATTTGATGAAATAAAGGTGACCATCAGATGGAAATGTCTCCTTCCAGACTGTGAAAACACAAACACACAAAGCCAACAACAGCAACAAAATACACCTGAGCTCCCTGAGCTGCAAGAACAGCACAACTTGGGTTGACGTAACAATCTCTGGGATTCACATGCTGCTTGGCCTCTAGACCATCCTAGGGTTGCACAGTTATTTAAATAAAGGTTAACAGCAGGCCACACACACACACACCCACACACACACACGTTTAGGTCATGGGCTTGTTGAGACTGGAATCTGGATTCTGGCAGGTTATGCATTATATGGACATGGGCAAATTATTTGACAACTTCCTGCTTCTTTTCTGATGTGTGGAATAAAAATGAAAGATCCTCCCCTCTGAATTGACTCTTTTCCCTGGATTCACTGAGTCATTAGGTCATTACATCTTCATCTTCTCCCTGAATAGTATCCTAAAACATAGCCTAACCCAGCTTCACATTCTAAACCAGATCAGGATGGGATTTTCCAGTGGTTTTCACTTCCCAGAACTGCTGTCCTCACATCTAGTGGACCTGACTATCTAGGCCAAAGTCCATACCTTGAACCCTTCGTCCTCACTCTCCTGAAAGCTCAGATTTATGACCCCAGCCCTCCCCGTCCTCTTCTCCCTCTTTTTCTCATCACCTTTCAAATATGGAGTTCATGCTCCAATTCAGCAAATGTAAACATTTCAGCACCTTAAATGCCTTAACAGGGCATGAAGATCTTCCATTTTTTCTGCCAACTACAGGAACCCTCCTAGAACCAGGTCCCATTTCTTCCCAATCTAGACTTCAAAGCTGTTCACACTTACCATATTCTCCTTAAACCCTAATGTTCATTGAATACTTATTTTACTATTCGGAGTCTCAGTTTCCTCAGGGGAAAAATATATCTCAATTTGTCTCTTGGATATTTCATCTTCTTAAGTTAAGGAGCAGTGCACTGTATCTCTAGATATCATTCTTTGTGGAATGACAAGGGAATTTGAATTCTCACTTCATGCCACATATCAGAGAAATCAAATTATTATAGTTTCAACTGTTTTTTTTTTCTTTTTAGGTCACACCCGGCAATGTTCAGGGGTTACTTCTGGCTCTGCACTCAGGAATTACACCTTGCCATGATCAAGAGACCATATGGGATGCTGGGGATTGAACCCGGGTCAGCCGCGAGCAAGGCAAATGTTCTATCCGCTGGGCTCCAGCCCTAAGATTAAACTGTCTTTTATCCTTTAAAAATTATTTTTGTGAATGGCCATGTGATGGGTCATTACAAAGCTGTTCATGATTGGATTTCAGTCATACAGTGTCCCAACACCCATTCATTCCTGCACTAATGCACATTTCCCAACATCAATATGCCCTATTTCCCCCCACCCCTACCTCCACAACCTTCCTGGTTTGCAATATAGACACTGAAAGGCTAACATGTATATCCCTTCACCTACTTTCAATGCTTATTTTGTAAATCAATACAATAAACTCAGGAGAAAACATCTATTAGCCCTTCTAAAAATGTGGAGTCTAACTTATGCTAAACACAGAGAACTGGTGAGATCTTACAAACAGAATTGACTCTGAAATTCTGAATCCACTTAACTATAGAATGAGCAGAAAACAAAATGGTAGAATTATGGTTGGAAAACATGATTGAAATATTATAAACTGTGACAATATGGAAATGCTGAGAATAATAGAACTTGAAGGAGAGCAAATGGAGAAATTTCCTAATTAAAACTCCTAAAGGAGAACAATTACAATTACTTCCCACAGAGAGTAAACTTATGCATCTTGCTTCTATGTCATTTATAACTTTTACAGTCCACTGGTTTTGTATTTAAAATTGTGAACAATAATTAAAGAGTTTGGTAAAGTGGCAGGATACAAAGCCAGTATACACAATCTGTTGGATTTCTATATACACACAATGAATTGCAGGAAAGGGAAATTATGAAAACTATCCCATTTACAATTAACTAGAGAAGAGAAAACAGCTGGAAGTAAACCATGCTTTCCAGTTCAGAGGAGAATTGGGAGACTATTGCATGACTCTACATTGGAAGACATTAGGAGCAGCTGTTTGTGAGCATGAACAGTAAGGCCTGGAACTGATGTCACCATCATGGAAGGTACAAGATGCTCACACACCAGTTTGTGGCTCTCTTTTCATCGGAATCACTAGGTCACAAGCTGGGAGTATGAAGGATGCTTCTAACCTGAACGGTACCAGCTGAGGTATATCTGATCTGTAGATAGGTAGGAGATGACCCATTGGAATTGGATTTGGGGAAGGTCATTTAGGTTGCGTTGTGGAGAGTGGGTTAGGGAGGGTAGGAGTGGTGACGCAGAAGCATGCCACTATTGTTCTTTAGATAAACTATATATAGAAATAACAGCAATGTTCACTGTATTTTCACAAAATACATTCTATTGCTTTTTATTTCTTCTTACAAATAAAAAGAATCCTAACATTATGAAAATTTCTTTCATTATGGTTTTATTCTCATTTCATCTTCTATGCCTTTGTTCAAATAATATGTCTATTTTTATTGTTTTCTTTTTAGATAGGAATAAAAGGCTAGGTTTCCCCCATTTGAAAATAGATTGATCTAGTCTATAAAGTATTCTGTAAGACAAAATGGTGTTAAAAGAAGTATCAGCTATCTATTTATTTGTTTGTTTGTTTCCCTCAATCCAGTTCATCCCTTTCATTTATTTTTATTTATTTATTTTTTTTTGTTAATTTAAAAAAATTATTATACCACAGTGAAACATACAGTTAAAAAGGTGTTCATAATTGGTTCTTGGTAATACAGTATTCCAGCACCCATCCCTCCACCAGTGCCCCATTAGGCACTGTATTTACGGTTATTGATAGTTTCAGGCATCAATAGTTCTAGCACCAATCCCACCACCAATGTGTCAACTTCCCTCCACCAATGTCTGCAGGTTCCCTCTTCCCTTAACAGCAATTTTTTTAAGCTTGATTGTACTTTAGATCTCATGCTTCCAGTGTGGTTAACTCTGTGGTTTGGATATATAGATACGCATTACCTCTACACTACCGATGTACCTGAGGCCCTTGAGTTCTGCCCCTTGTTACTTTCATTTGCTTCTTTTCACTTCCCTCCTCTATTTTCTTTCCTGCCCTTTCTTCACTCTGGGATAAAGGATTACCTAGGCACCCACTTTAATACGTTGCATTTCATCATCCAGTAATTCTTACTTTACTGAGAAATCTCCATACTGCTTTCCATTTGAGTTGAACCAGACAACATTTCCACAAGCAAAGATTGAGAGTTCCTTTTTCACCCCCACCAACACAAATTGTTCCAGTATTTTTTGAGATATGCCATCACTACTGCTATAAGATTATATTTCACTCTCATCTTGATTTGGATTTCCATTATAATATGAGCACTGACAAAGTTAGGTGGTTTTTGGTGTCTACTTTGAGAAGCTTATTTCCTCTAGTCACTCTTTGACTCTTTGATAGGGTTATGGATATTTTTTGTGTTGTTATTGGTGATCTCTCTCTCTCTCTCTCTCTCTCTCTCTCTTTGCTTTTTGGGTCATGCCTGGAAATGTTCAGGTCTTACTCCTGGCTCTTCGCTCAGGAATTACTCTTGGCAGTGCTTGGGGAACTATATGGGATGCTGGGGATGGAATCCAGGTTGCCATGTGCAAGGCAAACACCCTCCCCCACCGTACTATCGCTCCAGCCCCAATTGTTGTTGATCTTTTAAAGTATATAACTATGTCTTGGATTTCAAGCCTTTATCTGATATGTTGAGTGAAAATATTTTCTCCCACTCAGCTAGGTGTCTTTTAGTTTTAGCCTGTGTTTCTTTAGCAATGTGGAAAAGCTAAATTTTGGTGGAGTCACATTTGTTTATTTTTTTTCATTCTCTGCTTTTGCCAGTGACGTCATATCATTGACAACATGGTTACTGTTCAAATCTTTGGGCATTCTGCCTTTATTTTCATCAATGTACTTTATAGAGTTTGGTCTGATCTCAAGGTATTTGATTCACTTTGAATTGGCTTTCATGTAAGGTTTGAAATATGAATACATATTAATTATTTTTACACGTGATTATCCAGTTTTCCCAACTTTTGTTGAAGAGGCTGTTACTCCATTTTATAGTCCCAGCTCCTTTAAAGAAAACAGCTAGTTGACTATAGATCTGAGGATTTGTCTTTGAGTATTCAATTCTAACTCATTGATCAGTCTATCCTTACATTAGGACCATACTGTTTTGATCACAATTGCTTTATTATGTAGGTTTCAGGTAATGAGATGCTTTTCAGCTTCTTATTTCTAAATGTGGTTTAGGCAATTTGGGATATTTTATGGTTCCATGCAATTTTTTAACTGTTCTAAGTTTTTGAAGAATATCACCTGAATTTGGGTGGGAATTGCACTAAATTTATATAATCATTTTGGTTAGGGTGGTCATTTTGAAAATACCGATTCTTCTAATCCAAAGGCATAGAATATGCTTCTATCTCCTAAGATATCTTAATATCTTAAGATAGAATATTATATCTCCTAAGCATAGAATATGCTTAGAATATGCTTTCTATCTCCTTTCTTTTTTATTTTTTTTTTAGTTTATTCCTAGATACTTGATGTTTTAGGACACTATTTTAAATGGGATTGACTCTTTAATACTTTTTCCTCTAATTCATTATTTGCACATAATGAATGAGACAGATTTTTTTTTGTATTTAATTTGTACCTAGACACATTGCTGGTTTATTGTTTCTGGGATCTTTTGTGGACTTTTTAGGATCTTCTGTTTTATCATGTCATCTACAAAAAGTGATAATTTAACTTTTTTTCCAATTTGAATTCCTTTGATGACTTTTTTATTGTTGTTGTTGCTTGTTGTTGTTTATTTCTTTATGTGGTCACACAAAGCAGTACTCAGGGGTACTTCTGGCTCTGCACTCAGGAATCAGTCCCAGCACGATTGGGACACGTGTTGAATGGACCCATGTTTGAGAAATGGAAGGCAGAGACCTAACCGTCCTGCTACCGCTGCTTGGCCCTAAAGAGCGGGCTTGGTGCTTAATTGTTGCACTCTTTTTTAAAAAAAAAATTTTATTATACCACCGTGAGATGATTACTTTTTCTTGCCTGGTTGCTATAAGAAAGGCCTTATGATGTGTTGAATTTAAATGGAGACAGTGGAAATTCTTGCTTGTACCTGATCTCAGAGGGAATGCTTTCATTTTTTCATTATGTAGAATGAGACTGGCTGTGGGCTTGTCATAGAGAGCCATTACTATCTTGAGGAAAGCTCCTAGCTCTCTATTTTGCTGAAGGATTTTATTAATCACAAATGGATGTTAGATCTTGTCGAAAGCTTTCTACATTGATATATGATTGTACAATTTATCCTTTCTTTTATGTGGTTTATTATGTTAATTGACATTTGTGTTTTTTTTTTGCTTTTTTTGGGTCACACCCGGCAATGCTCAGGGGTTACTCCTGGCTCTGCACTAAGGAATTAATCTTGGCGGAGCTCTGAGGACCATATGGGATGCCAGGGATCGAACCTGGCCGGCACAGGCCAGCCGCATGCAAGGCAAACGCCCTACCGGCTGGGCTATCGCTTGTGGCCTGACATTTGTGTTTTTACCCATACAAATGTATATATTTATTTATATTTTGCTTTATTTATTTATTTATTTATTTAATTTTATTATACCACCATGAGATATACAATTGACTTGTGTGTTTTGAACCACCCTTGCATGAATGGTATAAATCCCACTTGTTCATGGCATGTGATTTTTTTAAAATATGAGATTGGATTTAGTTTGCTAATATTTTGTTGATGAGTTTTGCATCAATGTTCATTATGGAAATAAATCAGAAATTTTCTTTACTATAAGAGTCTCTGTCACCTTTAGGTATTAATGATAGCTTTATAGAAGCTATTAGGAAGGATTCCTGGTTCATAATATTTTTTGAGGATACCAGATTTCCAAATCATACCAAATAACACATAAGGCCTCAGAGGCCACCAGAGTATAATAAAAGCCGGAGTGAAATGATGCGCACCTAGCCAGTATGCAACAGCTGTGACAGCCCCCAGGGAAGGAACATGGCAGGGCCACTTGCAGCTTAGTGGCCCTGCTTCTGTCAGGTTGCAGCAAAAACAAATGTTGAATATAGGTTTCACTTTTATATTTTATCACTTTTTTCCTTTTCATGACAAAAAGGAAAGTCTTCTTGAGATTTCTTTGGATTAGTAAAAACAGGTACTAAAATAGGTATTTCTCAAAATAAGTTTGTAACTCAAACATTCAAATGGAAAAAATACCATATCTAAAATTTATGTCCACATGTCCACATTTGAATATGCACATTTATAAGATGTATTGTTCCCTATCAGTTTCTATTCTGTATGTTTGTGTTTTTCTGTGACCTCAAAATTAGCAAGGATTACACATGACAACCTTTTAATGTATGTTCTGTAATCCATAGTCTGGAAGGGAAGGAAAAGAGAAAGAGAGAGAAAGGGAAAGAAATAAAGAACCTGCCATGGAGCAGGGCTGGGGAAGGGGGAGGGAACCGGGATGTTGGTGGTGGGAGATGGGCACTGGTGGAGGGACGGGTGCTGAAACACTGTATGACCAAAACCCAAACATGAACTTTTTAATTGTATATCTTTTTATTTGTATATCTCACGGTGGTATAATAAAATACTTAAAAAAATAAAGCATATATTAGAAATAATAAAGTAATAAACCTTAAAAAATTAGCAAGGAAGTATTTCAAAGTTTTGTTTTCTTTGGTATTATTTTATATGAGATTATGTTTCTTTCTAGTTGAATTTATGTAGGTCAGAGCCCCTCAAGGTGTTGCAGGTGTGGCTGTGGTACCTGGCTGCTTCAACAGGTGGCAGGCAGGAGACAGGCTTGTCTACACCCTGGGCTCTGCCCCCGTGGGCTCTGGATGATTGATGGTCTGACATAGAAAAAGACTGGGCCCCCTGGGATGAAACCAGAGCCACAGCAGAGCCTGACAAGCTACCTGTGGTGTATTCAATATGCCAAAAACAGTAACAACAGTAACAATAATGTACTTCATTCCCAATGGCACCCGCTTGAGCAAATTGATGAACAATGGGAAGACAAGTGACAGAGAAGATATCAATATTGTTTACCTTGTAGAATTTTATTTTATTTTTTATTATGTACTACTATTTTGTACATGTTGATGAATAATTAGGAAAATGTGCCTTCAACTGTAAGTATATCTATTTTGGGGGATCACAGTAGTGATGTTCAGGGGGTTACTCCTAGCTTTGCAATAAGGAATCACTCCTGGCAGTGCTCAGGGAACCATATGGGATGCTGGAAATTGAACCCCAGGCAGCTGTATGCAAGGCAAATGCCCTACCTGCTGTATTATCACTCTGTCCCAGTATATCTATTTTTATCATTGCCTTTTTATAGTTGGCTAAATATTTCAGACCAATATACCAGTTTCTGCTACCAGCTCTACCTGTGCCCAACTGATCACAAGGCACCGAGAAGAGAAACGTGGCTTCTAGCCCTGGCCTGTACCCTAGCAGAGCCTTTCAAGAAGCCAGAAGAACCCCCACACCATGAGGGCCTCCATTTTCCACATCCAGACTCCCCATTCATCAGAGCTCCACCCACCCTACAGTAGTCTTTTTCAAACCCAGCCCAGATATGCCTGATCCAGAGACTTACATACACAGGGCAGAGCTGTTACTGGCCCTCCCTGTGCCCAGCTGATGATGAGGCACCCAGGAGGAAAGGTGGGTTCTAGCCCTGGCCCACTACCCCTACAGAGCCTAGTAAGAAGCCAGAGGAACCCCCACACCATGAGGGCTGCCATTTTCCATATCCGGACTCCCCACTCATTGGAGCTCCACCTAGAAGAAGAGCTGATCACAAACCTGACTCGCATGGCTGCTTTTCGGCCATGTAGTTCATCAATAAATGCACAAGATTAGAGGCTACTACAAGAGCATCCCACCTGCATGGCAGAGCCTGGCAAGCTACCCATGTCGTATTTGGTATGCCAAATACCAGTAACAATTATAGACCTCATTCCCATGACCTGATGGAATGGTTTGAAGCTCTTTATGTTCCTGGAGTGAGCAGATGCCCTTGGGCTACACTAGCATGTGACAGGACATATGGGGATGTTACTGGTGCCTGCTCGAGCAAATCGATGATCAATTGGAAGACAAGTGATACAAGTGATACCAATTTCAGTGGGAAGCATTAAACATCTATATTAATGCCATTGTTTGATTAATAGATTTTTACTAAATGGGCATAATCTCCCTAGTAGCCAAATCAAACACAATCGTAAAAGATTTATTTATACGAATTATTATTTAAAATGGACATATTTTTTCATGCATTTGTAATGATTACTGTGCATAACATAAGAACATAGAAGTAAAATGTGTAGTCTTCATAATTTAAATAATTTAATCATTAAATTAATACAAAGTTGCAAAATGTAAAGACAGAAAAATCAAACAAATATGTTTAGAACAAATATGTTTAGAACATATATGTTTAGAACAAATATAAACTTATGAGGTAATGTTGTATGATATGACTAATGCAAATCATAGATACTGTGAAAGTTAATGCAGCATGTTCCAGTATGATTGTACAGTTGGTTTTGAGTTTTTCAAATTCGAGATCTTTTGCATATTGCACAAGTTAAAACAATGATGCTTGGCTAGAAAGGTTGTATATCACACAGGGCACTTGCCTTGCATGCAGCTGACCTGATCTTGATCCCACACAGTACACGTATGGTCCCCCCAAGACTCACCAGGTTAACTCCAGAGCACAGATCCAGGAGTAGACCCTGGGCACAGCTTGTCCCCACCAAATGAAAATAAAATAAAATAAGAATTCTAAGTTGAACTCATAAATCATATTCTCACAATCTAAGTGGGTATATCACAGAATGTATTTCAAATATCTGTCCCATTATTTATTTGATGTGACAAAGAATGATTACCATATACTATCTGTAATGATCTTGTCAAATATTTTTATTTGTAAACACTTTCACATTATAAGTGCTATTTTTGAGAACGTAAAAGGCTAATGATTAGTACATCCTACTATATCTAATATTCAATAGTGTTATTATTTATATAAACAAAGTATAATATTCAATACTATATTTATTTATTAGTTTTTAGACCACACTTAGCAGTGGTCAGGGATTACTTTTGGCTCTGTGCTCAGGGGTCACTCCTGGGGTGACCATCAGGGATGCCGAGAATTGCCCAGGTTGGTCACATGCAAGGAAGTGCCCTACTGCTTATTATCCTGGCCCATTAATACAACATTAAAAACCATTTTTCCTTGAATTCGGTTATGAAGCTTAAAATATTACCTATCTTGATTTTTATGTTGAGTGTGTCCTAGTTATTTTTCCATTTATTTTGAGTCTCATGGATATTTTTGTTTCCCAAGTCAATTTTCTTTCTAATTGAGAATTTTAAGTTAAATTATGTTTTTGTTACTCACACACTACCTTGCTTTTCATTTTACATTCATATTTGTTTGTTTTTTTTAAGAAATATAAAGGTCATTTATAATTAAAGTGTTTTCCTTTCTCTTCACATTTTAAAATTTATTTAATATGCTGTTTTTTAATTCTGTCAGTTTAAATGGTTGGTTTTAAGAGTTTAGAGATATTGTAAAACTCATTGTTGCTTTTAATTTGTAAAAAATAAGAGAAATACATTGACTTACATTTGTATGAAACTAGAAACAAAGTAACATTTGAGTCAACCATATCTTTTCAATGATGGTTATTATAACTTCTCATTTATATCTTATCTTTTATTCCTAATCTGTGTTTTTTGGTACTTTGCTTTCATTATTGTAATCCTATTGGCAACATTTATAATATGGTTATATTATTACACTCTATGGATACTGTATAGCACAATCTCTTTATCATTATTTCCAGAATCAACCTTTCTGCTTGCTGCAGGAAGTTCAAATGAAACTTTGAGAAGGAAAAAAAATGAGACTTTCCTTTTCTTATTTTGGCTTTTTTGTCACACCTGGATATGGTCAGTGGTTACTCCTTGCTCTGAACTCAGAAGTTACTCTTGGTGGTGCTCAGGGGGACCATATGAGATGCTAGGCATCGAACCTTGGTTGGTTACATGCAAGACAACCACTGTACTACATAGCTCAGGTCCAGAAAAATGTTCCCTTCTTCAGGAAATCTTTGCACATTTCTCCCAGGCACAATTCTTTCTTTACTTTGCTTATGTCTTTCTCAGACATTATTTACATATCTTATAAATATTTAAGAAAACCAGCAGGAAAACCAATGGAAAACCAGCAGGACAATTCTACTGTTCAGGAAGGGAGACATCCACAACATTGGCAACTATCGCCCTATCTGCCTGTTGTCTGTCATCTACAAGCTGTATACTCAAGTCATCCTGAACAGGATTGGCAGAACATTAGATGAAGGGCAACCATGCGAGCAAGCTGGCTTCCGAAAGGATTCAGCACAATCGACCATATTCACATGGTAAACCAAACTCATTGAAGTTTGTAGGGAGTTCAAGATGCTGCTCTGTCTCACATTCATTGATTTAAAGAAAGCCTTTGATTCTGTACAGACTGAAGCAGTCATCGAAGCCCTAGACAAACAGGGCATTCAAACCCAATACATCAAGATCCTTTGTGAGCTGAATTACGGATTCACCACCAGGATATCACCATTCTACAAGGAAGAGATCATTTATGTCAAAAGAAGGGTTCGATGGGGTGATACCATTTCACCAAAACTCTTCAGTGCCACCCTCGAGAACATCATGCGACAATTAGAATGGGAAGGAATGGGAGTGAAGATAGATGGTTAGCAACTATACCACCTCCACTTCACTGATGACATCATTCTAATAACACCAAACATTAGCCAAGCGGCACAAATGCTGGCTGACTTTGACCAAGAATGTAGAATGATAGGTCTACAGCTGAATCTCAACAATACTATGTTCATGAAAAATGAACTAGTTCCAGAGGCCCCATTCACTCTCAATGGAACAAACATCTCTGAATGCAGCAGTTATGTGTACCTAGGTCAAGAAGTCAACATCATGAACGACCTAAAATCTGAGCTGCGCAGGAGGAAGAGAGCAGCATGGAATGCCTTCAAAGGCATCAAAGAAATAGCTAAAAAGACTAAGAACCTCCGGCCCCGGGCACATCTCTTCAACTCCACCAATCTCCCTGCATTAACATACACCTCAGAGATCTGGGCCCTACGAAAGTAGGATGAGAATGCTATTTGGGTCTCCCAAAGAGGAATCGAAAGAGCTATGCTTGGAATATCACGCCTCACTCAAGTGAGAGAAAGAATCCGAGCTCCGACCTCCATCTCTGTTCCAGAGTCAGGGATGCTGTCTCGTTTGCCAAGGCAATGAAAATCAGATGGGCTGGACATGTAATGCGATTTGGAGACGACTGCTGGACTAGAGCCATTACCGACTGGATCCCACGGGATGTCAAAAGATCACATGGCCGCCACCTACAAGATGGTCAGACTTCTTCGTCAAGACCCTGAACGAACGGTTTGAGACTCTTCATATTCCTGAATCAACCAGATGCCATTGGGCTATACTGGCACGTAATAGGGTCAAATGGAAATGTTACTGGTGCCTGCTGCAGCAAATCGATGAATAATGCGATGTCACATGATCATGTGATCAAGTGATAAATATTTAAGTTGATTATCTCTAGTTCCCAGGACTAGAATATACTTATATACTCCTCTTGTATCAGCAAGTCTGCCATATTTATTTCTATCTCCTTAAATTAGCTTTCTAACAAAATCCCACATATTTGGCAGCTGAAAATGATACAAAATATTTATCAAGGTCTTCTGACAAGCAAAATGAACCTAGCACAAGCCATGAGTGGATTGGCCAGATTCTTGCTTTACCTTAAAACTAGAGCCACACTGTGCAGACTCTGGGTTCAGCTGTCTAGATTCTCTCCTGTTCCAGCATATACTGGTTGCCTGGTTTTGAACAAGAGAATGAGCTCTGTGATCCTCAGTATCCCAATTCACATCATTCCAGCTATGATAATAATATTAATATGAATGGGAACAGAGACAATGATGTCTGACTGTAGAAGACAAAGTAACAGAGTCAAAAGCTGGCAGAGCACTCTCTTCTGGCTCTCTGCCTACATCCTACTATAGGGATTAGAAGATCTGATTATTCTTCTTGGTTTTGAGATTATACACAGTGGTGCTTGAGGCTTACTGCTGGCTCTATGTCCAGAGATCACTACTGGAGGAGTTCACGGACTCTATAGGACTACATCCTGATTGACCTCGTGTAAGGCAAGTTCCCTGCACTACTTGCTATACTATCGAGACCCCGATCTTCTGAGCTTGAACTTTCCATGTCATTGCTTTAACATTTGTAGGGCCCAAAGCAGCACTACCAATAGAATCCCACACACGCTATATCCATATACCTACAAGTTACACATCAAGCTGCAAGCTATGAAATAAATCAAATTCTATCCTCTTATTTTACAAATACTCCCTCATGGTGGCCAAAGAGAAAATAAGATTTTGAAAATAAGATTGCTTAGGCTGCCTCTTCTGCCTTTGGGACACCTCGTGGAGGACCCCTCTCATTATGGAACTTCTCAAAGGATGACCAGAGGACTCAGTTAACCAGAAATCAGCTTCTCCTTCGGTCCAGCCTACTCTCCCACTTTTCATGTAAGTATCTCCCAAGAGCATGATTCTGGAGTCGGGAGCATAGCTTGATTCTCGGGGTTCACGTCAAGGAAAACCACCTTTCCTCATCCCCGAGCCCCAGGAAGTTTCAGATCTGTCCTCCCTGGATTCCTCCTTCTCACCAGATGCGTTAATGCAGTGGAAACTGAAGTAGTTTTTTCACTATTTCTGGGAAGTTTTGGCACTTGATTACCTTAGGAGGAATTAATATTTCTTTTGGTGTTTTTGTCACTTTTTTTTCAGGTTTTGATGAGTTTTAATAGGAGAGGAGGCAGGTACAGAAGCATCAGAGATGCGTGCAGTGGAGTTTCAGATGACCACTTAGAAGGACTAAGAAAGCATGCTCCAATAAGGAGCATGAATAATACATATGAGTGCAGAATAATGTAAGTTATTTGTATTGTTGTAATGTAATATAATCAGTCATTGCAATGTTGCATTGTAATGCAGTGTAATGTAATCATGTGAGTTGCTGGAAACCTACATGAGAGAGAAACAAAAATCCAGTTTCTTATTGAAGCTACTTTCTGAGCTCCTACGGTTATGAAAGAACCTTGCAGAGGGCACAAGAAGCAAGGCTGATATTTAAATATTTCATAGCTCGACATGGCACCATTTTGTAAAAAGCAAGCAAAGAACTTTCTTACTCTATTCCCAGCTCATTATTTCAAGAAAGGGAGAAATGACCCTGTGACTTTTCGTAATGGACTCTGACTTGGAGGAGAAGCTCTGTGTTACTACACTCTCAATTCTGCGTCTTGCTGGGGCTAGTGTTGACCCAAACCTGCCTTCATGGACAAGTGGGGAGGGCAGTGGGGAACCACTTTCCTCCTCATGCTTAGGAAATGCACAGGGCTGGCATGCAAGGGAGGGGCTTCAGCACAAGGTTTCAGTCTGATAAGGCCCAGTAGAGCTAGTGCATATACAAAAATGAAAACAAAAACAGTGGCAGTTAAAGTACAAGATGTTTCTCTCTGAGCATTCACTCCCAGAAAAATACAATCTTGATGGAAATGAGCAAGAAGTAATGTTGAAATAGTTTCAAGCAGATAGGCATGAGAACCTGAGCTGTATTTATAGCCAAGAGCAAGTACTGCCAGTTCAGTTCTGCCTTGCCTGGGAAATTTCCAGTTCTAGTGAGCAAGTGGAGGACGTGGCTAGATGAACAGAGGTGCCAAGTGTCCAGGTTGTAGCTCAGAGACGTGTGGGCCCTTCCCAATGCCCTTTCCACTGCAAGAGCAGAATCCTATCAATGTCCAGGGTCTGTAACTTGGACTTCAAAGGGAGGCTGTGAGTTAGTTTCCTGCATAGATGCTGGTGCTGCAGGCTGTTATTTATGCCACATCCAAGTGGCTTAAATAACTGGTGGAACAATCTGGCATATAAGTGTGAAAGATTTATTCTCACATATTTTTCCCTTGGTTGCTGGTGCTGCTTGGACCCAGAAGTGCTGGGACCCATGAGGAATATACCTGGCTGTGCTGGGGTGTTATGCTGTTCCAGGATTGGACTAAGGGTCTTTTGTGTGTGCTAACACAATTTTTAAGATTTTTCTATTATACCACCGTGAGTATACAAATACAAAGATATGCATGTTTGGGTTTCGGTCATACAGTGTTCCAGCACCCATCCCTCCACCAGCGCCCATTTCCCACCACCATGTCCCCTCATTCCCTCCCCGCTCCAACACTTCGAAATGTCTCCCAGCACTACCTGCCTGGTCTTGGATTCCTGATATAAGGTAATAAATGATATGTCACTATGTAGACTAATATGTCTATTAGCACAGAACTGCCAGGCAGGGATCCTGATTATGCCTCCATTTTATGGACAAAATTCTTGTATCTTACGTGAATTGAAGTTTTATACCAAGTGTGACTATATTCTGGAGATGGGGCCTTTACAGTGATGATTAATTAAGTTTAAGTGAAATCATAAAGGTGGTGCCTGATCCAATATGATTAGAATTTTTATAGAGACACTAGAATATTCTTTCTCTATGGAAGAAATATATGAAAAAAAAGTCAGGTGAACAAGCAGAGACGGAAGTTGCTTTTATGTCAAGAAGTGGCAATAGACTACTCTCTGTAGACTGATCTACAAGAAACATTTACATAAATGAGTGAAAATTAAAGGTAGGGAACATGGTTAGGTGTATCTATCATTGGTATCATTATACCTGTTATCAAGGACCCGCCCTGCAGAGACCCGCCCCTTCAGAGGAGAGTATTTCAAACCCAGAAATGCTTGAGCCTAAGACACAGGTACACCCGGCAGAGGAGAAACCAGCTTTCCCCGTTGAACCCCCTGCACTCCATGGACCACGAGAGCAACTTCCGACCCGAGTCCACCATCCCGATGGAGCCTCGGAGGAGCCCAGAGAAACCCCCACACCTTGCTGGCAGCGATCTGTGTCACAATCCACACTCTGCAGCTGGTAAGATCTCCCCACAGCATATTAATCCAGTCTCCAGCCCACAGATTAATCCAGTCTCCAGCCCAGCTTGTCAGAAACCCAGCCTACAAGGACCCGCCCCTGCAGAGACCCGCCCTTCAGAGGAGAGTATTTCAAACCCAGAAATGCTTGAGCCTAAGACACAAGGTACACCCGGCAGAGGAGAAACCAGCTTTCCCCGTTGCAGGCCAGCGGCCGCTACGATTTACCTCCAAACTACCACAAATATTCTACCCACCCCTCTGAGAGAGTTCCACAAAGTAATGAGAATATAGTGCCCGCATGGCAGAGCCTGGCAAGCTGTCCGATGCGTGTTCGATATGCCAAATCCAGTAACAAAAATGTTTATTTTCCTGACCCCGAAAGAGCCCTTAATACGGCAGCAATAAGAAAGGCAAACAAGCAGTGCCTGATAAAATTTCACAGCTGTCCTAGGCTGCCAAAACGAAGAAGGACTAAAATGACTGTCTGTACTTTCAATGCACGTACACTGGCAACGGAAGCATATATTGAGGATCTGATGCTGCAAGCAAGAAAGATCAAGTACGACATCATTGGTCTGACTGAGACGAGGAGGCGCCAGTCGCATCATGCTGTATTTGACACCGGAGAAGAATTGTTCCTTGGAACATGTGATGAAAGAGGCGTCGGTGGCGTTGGTGTCCTTGTCAACACGAACATGGCTGTCAACATTGATTCATTTGAATGCCTAACAAATCGAATAGGACGATTACACTTGAGGAGATGTGGTCCACTGCCAGCAATTTCTATCTTCATTGTCTATGCACCAACATCCACATACAAAGAAGATGAAATTGAGAAATTCTACATGGAATTGGAGGAGTTCTATAAAAAAGATCACACCTTCTACACGATCATAGTCGGTGATTTTAATGCAAAGATAGGACCGAGAAGATCGGCTGAAGAACTCCACATCGGGACCCATGGCCTAGAATGGAACGAACAAGGTGAGAGACTATCTGAGTTCATCATGTCCACCAAGAATATTCATGGGAACTCACAGTTTCAGAAAGCTGAAGTGAAACGTTGGACATGGGAATCTCCTGGCGGACAGTTCCACAATGAAATTGACCACATCATCTTCAATCGACGGTTTTGTCTGACCGATGTTGCTGTCGTCCCCAAATTCCACACAGGATCGGACCACCGCTCCCCTTCGTGCAAAATTCTACTTCCCGCAAAGGGGAGAAAAGGCTGCAAAGTTTAAGAAGATTACTCCCAGAACGACCACCAACTGGGCTCTCTTTGGCACCATTGCGGCAACATGGGAAGATACCATCATTGATGACATCGATGAAGAATACAACCGACTGGTTCAGCACCTCCATGATTGTGCGAAGAATGCCGAGAGAGAGAAAGACACAAAAGGACGCTTGTCTTGAGAAACTCTTGAGCTCATTCGCCAACGTGGCAAGGCGCGAGCCTCAGGAGACCTAATGCTAACGTCCAAGCTTGCTAAACAGTGCAGAGAAGCGATAAAAGCAGACCTCAAAGACAGAAGAGCAGAAATACTGGAAGATGCAGCAGAAGCCGGGAAAAGTATTCCGCACTGCCCGCCTGTCCTTCGCCAACTATAAGACCAAGATGACTGCCCTCCGACGCCCTGATGGATCTATCACATCTTCCAGAAAGGCAATGGAGAAGATTATCCAGGACTTCTACTCAAATCTCTTTGATAGCCACATCCACCTGCCCACATACCAAATTCCACAGGATGGATATGTCATTCCCAACGTTCTCCCTTCTGAAATCCGACATGCCATCTCATCGGTAAAGAAGGGAACAGCACCAGGACCAGACAAAGTCAGACCCGAACACCTGAAGAATCTGCCGTTGGTACTCATCAATACACTAGCTCGGCTCTTCACACGCTACCTGTCCGAATGCAAGGTGCCCTCCCAATGGAAAACCAGCAGGACAGTTCTACTGTTCAAGAAGGGAGACATTCATGACATCGGCAACTATCGCCCCATCTGCCTGTTGTCTGTCATCTACAAGCTGTTTACACGAGTCATCCTGAACAGGATTAGCAGAACACTAGATGAAGGTCAACCATGCGAGCAAGCAGGTTTCCGGAAAGGATTCAGCACAATCGACCATATCCACACAGTAACCAAGCTCATTGAGGTTTGTAGGGAGTACAAGATGCCACTCTGTCTCACGTTCATTGATTTACAGAAAGCCTTTGATTCTGTGGAGACTGAAGCAGTCATCGAAGCCCTAGTCAAACAGGGTGTTCAAACCCAATACATCAAGATCCTTCGTGAGCTGTATTACGGATTCACCACCAGGATCTCACCATTCTACAAAGAAGTGATCATTGATGTCAAAAGAGGGGGTTCGACAGGGTGATACCATCTCACCAAAACTCTTCAGTGCCACCCTTGAGAACATCATGAGACAATTAGAATGGGAAGAAATGGGAGTGAAGATAGATGGTCGGCAACTACACCACCTCCGCTTCGCTGATGACATCGTTCTAATAACACCAAACATTAGCCAAGCGGCACAAATGCTGGCTGACTTCGACCGAGAATGTGGAAAGGCAGGTCTACAGCTGAATCTGAAGAAAACTATGTTCATGAGAAATGAACTAGTTCCTGAGGCCCCATTCACTCTCAATGGAACAAACATCTCTGAATGCAGCAGTTATGTGTACCTAGGTCGAGAAGTCAACATGATGAACGACCTAAAACCTGAGCTGCGCAGGAGGAAGAGAGCGGCATGGAATGCCTTCAAAGGCATCGAAGAAATAGCTAAAAAGGACAAAGAACCTCCGGCTCCGGGCACATCTCTTCGACTCCACCGTTCTCCCTGCATTAACATACGCCTCAGAGACCTGGGCCCTACGAAAGCAGGATGAGAATGCTATCCGGGTCTCCCCAGAGAGGCATCGAAAGAGCTATGCTTGGAATATCACGTCTCACTCAAGTGAGAGAAGGAATCGGAGTTCTGACCTCCGTCGCTATTCCAGAATCCGGGACGCTGTCTCGTTTGCCAAGGCATCGAAAATCAGATGGGCTGGACATGTAATGCGATTTGGAGACAACCGCTGGACTAGAGCCGTTACCGACTGGATCCCACGGGATGTCAAAAGATCACGTGGCCACCCACCTACAAGATGGTCAGACTTCCTTGTTAAGACCCTGAAGGAACGGTTTGAGGCTCTTCATATTCCTGAATCAACCAGATGCCATTGGGCTACATTGGCACGTGATAGGGTCCAATGGAAATGTTACTGGCGCCCGCTCGAGCAAATCGATGAATAACGGGATTCAAGTGATCAAG